>JBAMJV010005922.1:0-122047 GCA_037951105.1 Echinarachnius parma
TGCACCTAACTCGAATTGTGGCGGGCACGTATTTGCGATTACAATTTCTGGAGAAAAAATACAAAAATAGGTTTTAATCATGATTTAAAGATATATACATTGATATGTTATCAGTGTAGCTCCATCTGTGATGCATTAATCTGCATTATACATAGCCAATATAATATTATAATATTTAACATGTTTAAAGTTAGCGTTTGTAACTCTTTCATATATTCCCCCTTTGTTCTTTTTTAAAATTCAATAGCGCCTCCGCCCCCGCCCCCGTCCCCGTCACTGCTGCTGCTGCTACTCCTCATCTAGTGGTGTATAGTTACGGGGGGGGGGGGGGCACGGATGGACGCGCACCCCCCCCCCCCCCCCCCCCCCCATATAATGTGACCACTAAGCCATGCGAACCATACGGGAAAGATCTGTGAGAAAGATACATAAAGTGTGCCCCAAACATTCGAGTGCAACCCCCCCCCCCCCACCCCCACCCTCTCCCTCTCACCCAAGTCAGTCCAATCACGCAACACCACTGCAACTTTACCCAATCATATAATCATGATAATGGCAGGGCACATTAACTTCCCACGATATGTCTGTAACTGAGCGCACGCTGCGATAAAGCCGTGGTACAAACAAAGACACTCGAGCCTAAAAAGCTGCAGCTTTAGCCAGGGAGAATATCTGGGTCAGCTCGCTACGGTTTTGTTTCAGTGGCGTAGCAAATAGGGGTCCCTTTTCACCAAGGGGCGCAGCCCGAAGAGGGAACAAGAATACACGTGGTTTTACTGTATACAGGGGGCTGTTCTCTTCTCGTTGCCCCCTTTTGGCAGACGCTGCTTAAAGGGATAGTTGAGTTTTGGTAGAGAGGGCGCTAGACTACTTATTTTTTTTGGTGAGGTAATGAAAAACTGAGTGTAAAATTTGAAAGAGCATAATATTTAAATAATAAAATCATCTTTGTTTGATCAAAATCGGTTCAGAGACGGCTGAAATAAATATAACAATTTGTAATAAAGCTGGGGCCCCAGGTTTATTAGAGAATTTTGAACCAGCCGTTAACAATTCAAAAAAATGCTTCCTCTTTTCAAAAAGTTACAAAATACGTACCGGTAGTTAAATAGTTGTTGATTATTTCTCTATCTAATCACTATTTCAACAAAACATCACATGCACAATATTTTATTCAAAATGGTTGAAACCGATGAGTGTTTATAGAGCGCCCTCTTACGTTTTAACGGCTCTTTTTTTAATGATAACATGATCTTTACTACGTCATTTGTAATGTTGTGTTCCTTTCTAGTTATAACTATTAGTTTGTAATGTAATGATGCAGGTTTTGGTTACTAAAATTCAGTTTCACCAAAACTGTACCCTCCTTACCAGAACTCAACTATCCCTTTAACTATTTTGTATTCCTTTTTACCTCAACATTCACAATTAACTACGACAAACACTTTAGGATACATACGGAATAACTGTGCAAAAGTATAGAAAAGCATTAAGTGTGCCCCCCCCCCCCCCTACCACCACCACCAAATCAATTGGCCATGCTACGTCACTGATTTTAATAATGAATCAATGACAGGTGCAATATGAGACGAGAAGTTGTGTAAATCTTGCATCTTTCGCGTGACGCTGTGCGCGACTAGAAAGTGAAGAAGTCTCTCGTCTCTTTTTTCACATATTTTGTTGGGGGGTCACATCAACTTTGCTGGGCGCCGAACCTACCATATTACGTTGGTAAGCCTGTAACATGTCAGATGAGTATGATGTATAGTAATATTAGAAGTAGCAGTAGTAGTAGTAGTAGTAATGGTAGTAGTAGTAGTAGTAGTAGTAGTAGTAGTAGTAGTAGTAGTAGTAGTAGTAGTAGTAGTAGTAGTAGTAGTAGTACTAGTAGTAGTAGTAGTAGTAGTAGTAGTAGTAGTAGTAGTAGTATTAGTAGTATTAGTAGTAGTAGTAGTAGTAGTAGTAGTAGTAGTAGTAGTAGTAGTAGTAGTAGTAGTAGTAGTAGTAGTAATGGTAGTAGTAGTAGTAGTAGTAGTAGTAGTAGTAGTAGTAGTAGTAGTAGTAGTAGTAGTAGTAGTAGTAGTAGTAGTAGTAGTAGTAGTAGTAGTATAGTAGTAGTAGTAGTAGTAGTAGCATCCATTAAGCAGCAGCAGTAGTAATATCATTTTTTTGAATACTATTTTCATTTGTAATAAGGTCATTTGGTACATTTTGTTTGCCTAAATATCTTTTGAAGGACAGCTGCCGACAAAACAAAACGTCGGTCACATCTTACGCTATACCTCATCCCAAGATATTACTTCGGTATATGGAACTAAACGCCGATTTAACTGAACACAAGTAACAAGCCGTATATAATATTTCCTCTCATATCTGGCCCATTTATCGAGATTTTGCTGTAAATTATGATGGCAGGTTTTCCACAGTGTGGGTCTAGGGAGCGATTTTTTATTATCGTGTGAGGCGACTCCCCCTACGATCTTCCCCTGCACAATCGTCAAGTTAACGGCCGATATGTCTCGCTCGTTCGGCTCGTAACTTATGTCATCATGTTATCTGCGGCTCATTCAGTGTCAAGGCGAGTCGGTCGCACCATATTTGGAGATGATGACATCGAGTGAAAATAGAAATGACATTTCTGTTGAGATTTTTTTGGTACGAGTCTCTATGTTGAATCTATTTTGTGTCATTGTTTAACTTATGTCGTTCACCAAAACTTTCTTTATTCTGCCCCTTGGTCATATAGCCGCCGTCTTTAATTTAACTGTATATTATTCTCCACTGTTATATGCAATATGTAATGTTTAATTTGAGGGAAATTTATCATGATATCGTACAAATAACATGAATAATACATAAAAGCGTAGAAACAAACAGACACGCGAATACAAAAAAATATATATCATTATGAGAAAATAAACAGACAATACCCCCTCTCACTCATTCCCTAGCTTCTCGTGGGAAATGTAGCAGGGGAAACTCCACATTCCTTTCATGCGATTTATCATAAAGATTGTGTCATCCTTTGACATAAATCACTATCTCCCTGAATATATCTTATCCATGTTTTACGATGATTGTTAATTCGGTTTTTTTCTTTTCATTCAATTTTCCCAGGGCTTGAAGACGTGTACGAGAACAAAATATGGACAGACAAGACGATGGGAATGGGGTCAAGTCAAGATTATAGTCTTTCGTCAAGACTCTCGCGCTATATGCACAATTACTTGAGCGGAGCGCATGAGCATCGTGAGCGAAGCGAACAGCCCGTTCGAGCGCTTGGCAGCCAATCAATCCGCCTATGTTGCGTTGTACAACAGTCAAAGTGGGACCATCGCAGCTCGTATGTATGATCGATCTCCTAGCCATATATAGAGCCTTGACTAAAGGCTAGTCAAGATGGTGATGAGAAGCCCCCCCCCCCCCCCCCCCCCCCCCCCTCTGCTCTCGATTCCGTGAGCGCCGGGCCAGCGCTACCGGCCAGCTCCAACAATGACATGGATGAAGGAAGCTTTGGAGGTGTAAGATGATTAGTTGAGTTGTCGTATATAGAGGGCGCTTCAAGAAATAATTGTTTGTGAGGTAATGACAAACTGAGCGTCAAATTTGAAAGAGCATACAATTTTAATGTCAGAATAAACTTTATTTAATCAAAATCGGTTCAGAAACAGCTGAAATATCAATAAATACATCCGATCGGAATAAATGTGGGATCCCACATTTATTCGATGATTTAAGAAGAAAAAAAATGCTAACACTTTTTCAAAAATGTACAAAAGAGGTTTTTAAGTATTTGTTAATGATCTCTCTATCTAATCATTATTTTAACAAAACATGCAAACAAACATTTTTAAATGGTTGAAACCAATGCATTTTTAGAGAAGGCCCTCTTGTTTTTTAACAGCTCGTTTAGAATGACAACAGGCTTTGTACTTAGTCGTTTGTAATTTTGGATATTTCGATCATGGTGGAGTTATAACTATTAGTTTGTAATGTTATGGTTCATGTTTTGGTTTATGTTTAAATTCAGTTTGACAATGTTGACCAAAAACTCAACTATCCCTTTAAGGGATAGTTGAGTATTGGTCAAACTTAACTTAGGAACCAAAACCTGCATCATAAACGTACAATCTAATAGTTATAAATCTACCATGCTCGAAATGTGTACACAATTACACACGACTAAGTTAAAATCCTGTTATCATTTTTTTTCAAGAACCGTTACAACTCAAGAGGGCGCTCTCTAAAAACTCAGTACAATAATTGTATATATAAATACAAAAGTTGATGTTTATTTTTAAATAATGACTTCAATAGAGATATCATCAACAACTATTTCAAAACCTATTTAGATTTTTTTTTCAAAGTAGTCTATAAGCATTTGTTTTATTTTTCTAAAAAGTCAAAATGTCCCCCGGCCGGTAGACTTATGAATAAAATATCTTGAAATCAAATGTTTCAACTATGAGAGCATTTGAAAGGGAATTATTCTCATTTTACATGTTTTATTCAAGGAACTTTCAAATGGAATTAAAACCAACCAATGTATATATAGTGTCAAGGGGCATTTTGGGAAGTACCAATACTCAAGTGTACCTTTAAACTACCAGCGCCCATCTTGCCCATTATTGTGTACCTTTAATAATAAACTGAAAGCTTATTTTCGCAAATAATTATATAGAACCAATTAAATGTATCATTATATTTACATAATATCCGCTCTTTGATCTCACATTTTATTCTGTTCGGTTCACTTCTTATATATCAATCAATATTTATGTTTATGTTGACGCGCATGTATCGTGAATGTAATACAGGGAAACCTCGTTATAACCATATCTTTGATAAGACCATCAATATCAGAGCTATTTATAACTGGGTTCCACTGTATTATTGTTATGATGAACGACATCCAAATAGATTTCCAAATTGCCTTTTATAAATCAAATTTTCCTTCGATACCTAATCTGGTGAACAGATGTCAGAAACTTTATTTGGATGTTTGAAAAGGGACAAAAATTAGGTCGTACAAACAAACAGATTATGACAGCTGTCTGACAAGTCAAATTATACGTCTTGGACATGATCAGAATCATCAGATGATATAGAATAATACAGAAATCGAAGTGATTGGGAAACATTTAGTCTGAACGCTGTCATTTCCCTGGCCTGAGGCACCATCCCTCACAAAACACAGTATGCGTGGCAAATTGGTTTGTACTGTGTTTCACCATGTGGATCATGTTACAATCGGAGAAATGTCACAGATTTAGTACTCAACAGATCAGCGGGTGAACACATTTTAATCACACTTTGCACACACACTGACCCCACTGTATTTAATTCACAGTGTAGGCACACTTTTTAACACACTGTGGACACCAGTGTACCACAGTGTGATCACAACTTCACAGTGTGACGAGTGTGTTGGCGTCATGAAAATGCTCCAATCCAGCATGGTCCACCCAATGTGTTCACACTGTGGTCCACATTGTGAAGCAGGGTGTTCACACTGTACACTGTTACACACTGTTTCTTTTTTTTTTTTCATTTATTGTTATAGGCAATGGCGTTGTATACATAATTCGACATTGTACCGAAACATACGTTTGAGTGGATTGTAACACGAACTATGATGCATCGATACCGATATTAATGAAAGTGACGGTCTCCGATGTCGCAACCGGCCACCGGCTCGATGAGCGACGAGTGTTGATGTGGGACGCGGAGTGGTGTACACAGGTCGGTGGTTGTCCACTGATCTAAATAAATCGTTCTGGATTGGTTGTTGGCTGACACAAAATGAAGCTATCATGAACTGTGGATCTGCCACACGACTACACCATGAGCATAATAGGCCATCTTGATAGCCATCATAGTCTACTAATAGTGCAAATAATGCCCTACACATGTTGTCATCATCATCATCATCATCATCATCATCATCATCATCATCATCATCATCTTCATCATTAACATCATCACTATCATCATCATCACCAACACCATCGTTATCATCATCATCATCATCATCGTTATCATCATCATCATCGTCAACAACAACAGCAAAACAAAATATGAATCTATTTGTTTATGTATAAACTATTAAAGGGTACCACCACCCAAATATAATATTCTTATTATAGAAAGGTAATATCTTTAGTATTCCATTCCATCAACAAGTTCACAAAAATATGTTTCCAGAAAAACTATATAATTGGAAAACGCATCACCATTCTAAAGCATGCGTTCATGCGGTCTGAATTAAGAAGATTAATGTGTGCAGAGCGAACGAATCGTCCGGGATTCTATTGTCTACAAAAGTACGCGTGAATAGCATTGGCGCACTCGCAAATGTTTGGCCCGTATGGAACCAGGAAATAGTAGTGGTTCCGTAATTGGTGGAAGATAATTGCTTTGTTTATGAATAACACAACCCTTTGCATAATGTTGGGTATCTATTTGATATCACAAAACGGTACCAAAACATATAATAATGCGTTGTTCCTTGCCTGGTGGTCCCCTTTAAGGATTCCTAACCCTATTAAAAAAAGGGCTAATCCTAAACATGTAATTTATGGGGATTACAGAATCTAGCAGGGAACAGGTTAAAATTGTCGAATCACCGGTCAGTCGGCGACACCAACTCATCGAGGACAAATACGTAGAGGTGGACAAGGAATAACATCTATATATACCAGAGATCAGTGGGTTTGACATGACATGGAACGCCAGTGCGAGATGCTAGGTGGACAAGGGTATACTATAAATGGCTTGACCGAAAACAGGACCGACTGACCCGTCACTCAAGCCGACCTACATAGGCGGGAGGCTGGGGTCTTGGGTTATAGTGTTTTTGTTCACCAACATGACCAATGTTCCACCTAAAAGCAGATGCCTTTAAAAGCAGATGCCTTTCGGGCGAAGTTATGTTATTTTCGTGTAAAATAATGTATTTTTTCAGACAACATCATCCCAAATTGTGTCGATTGTTGATGTAGGGGCAAACATTATCTTGATTTTGGCAATATAACAAACGCTCTACCATTTGCCAAAGTATAATTGGTTGCATTCTCTTTGTTTGTGCTGATTCATAATTTACATTATGCTACTTTTTCACAAATAGAAGACATTTTTTTTCTACTGCGTAACATAAATGTTTTGCACGCGACCACACACGTATTCGCGTGCCACCTCTTCAATCAGACGTGACATGTGGGACGGCGAAGAAAAGAGAGATGGAAAGTAAGACATAGAGGAAGATAGGAGGGGAAAGGGTGTGTGCGTTTATGTGTATGTGTGTGTGGATGTGTGCGTGTGTGTGTGTGTGTCTGTGTGTGTCCTTTTCGTATGTGTGTGTGTGTGCGTATATGTGTATGTGTGGGCGTTCGTGTTCGTGTGTGTATACATGTATATGTGTGTGGTTATGTGCCTCTGTGTGTGTGTGTGTGCGTGTGTGTGTGTGTGTGTGTGTAAGATAAAACGTTTATTAGGGTGGTGGAAGCAAAGGGATTTAACGATGATGGGAAAAATTCAGTTATTAAAAACGTACGCACTCTCAAAATTAAATTTCGTTTCTTCTTTAATTTCGGTACCTCGGTGGGTTTATGAGGAAGTTGATAAACTCTCATTTGATTTTTTGTGGAATGGTAAGGATCGAATTAAGCGAAAAATTTTGTATCAATTATGAATTTGGAGGGCTTAGAATGAATAATTTTGAAATTTTTGTTAAAACTCAACGAATAATGTGGCTTAAACGTCTTTTGTATGGGGATAAGCATTCAGGATGGAAAGTATATTTTGATTATTGTTGTAGATCAGTAGGAGGAAGGTTTGTGTTTTTATGTGATTATGATATTCATAAGATGGATTTAAAAGAAGTTCCGCCCTTTTATGTAGACATTTTGAAAGTTTGGCAAGATATAGATAATTGTAGACACTTTGAAAATGAAAAAAGTAATCCCTTTGTTTTTAATAATAGACATGTGTGCTTAAGAAATAAAATGATTTTTGATAAAGATTTATTACAACGAGGTATAAGCAAGGTATCTGATATAATGTTGAATGGTAATTTGAGATCTGTTGCTCACTTTGTAGGCTTGGGAATAAAAGGAGAAGGATTATTAAAGATTCATGATATTTTTGGGGCATTGCCCCTTCAATGGAAAGATGATAAAACTACGAGTGACTTTATTCAAGTAGATATTCGAACATTTGAAATTAGATTAAAAGTTTCGGGATATATAGGAATGTTAATTGATTTAAAATCTAGGCATATGTATGAATATTTAGTTAAAACATTTCAAAAGGAATATAATTTGTGTATTGGGGATGGACATACAAATTTTGATTATAGTAATGAAGAATTGAAGGATATATTTTTAAGATTAAAGAGCGCAGTTTTGGTGGGTAAGTTGAGAGAATTTCAATATAAATTATTACATAGGGCATTATATACAAAAGAACATTTATTTAGGTTTGGATTTGTTATTGATAATTTATGCTCTTTTTGTAAAAATGAGATTGAGACATATTCACACTTATTTTTTAAATGCTTATACGTACAAAGGTTTTGGTTAGATATAATTGAATATTTTGATTTGATTGAAATTAGGAATGTTGATTGGAAAACAATTTTTGTAGGACTGACAGGTAGATCGCATAGAGTTAAGTATTGTAACTCTATTATTTTTTTGTTAAAATATACTATTTATTCTTTTAGAACAAAAGGTGTACTTCCTTCTGTACGGAAAGTACAGAAAATTATTTTGGATTATGAAGAAGAAGAAAAAAAAATGGCTATTAAAAAGGGTAAACTAGGAGTTCACTTACAAAAGTGGGAACACCATAAAATACATGTATAATATGATTAATTTAATTTTGTTAGAATTATAGGGAAGTCGTTTATTATTATTAAGGTTCTGGGTTTCTACCCTCTTTAGTTGAATGTGACAGCTTTCTATATTGTTAATTAATTACTCTTTTGGTTGAAATCAAAACGAGCAGAATACTGGAATGGGTGTCTGCGGTATGTGTGATTGTGGTGCGATCGGTGGTTGGATGGGGATGGGGTTTTTCTTGGGCTAAATTGGGGGGTGGGGGGGGGGGGTAAAGGGGCATATTTTAGTTCCTTTTACTTTAGTTACAAAACCTCCATTATGTTTATTTTATGAAGTCAGGAAATTGAATATACAGTTGATTTGTATTTGTTTATGTATGTAAGATAATCATTTATATTTTCGTTCATTATAATTGTATATGTATATTTTGTTTAGTATGTATATTCAAATGTAAATGTTATATATGGAGGAATAAAAATCATTTAAAAAAAAAAAAAAAAAGTGTGCGTGTGGGTGTGTGTGTGTGTGTGTGTGTGTGTGTGTGAATGTGCGTGCGTGGTTGTGTGTGTATGTGACTGTGTGGATGTGCGTGCGTGTACGTGTAATAATGTTTGTAAATGTGATTGTGCGTATTTGTTTGCGTGAGAGAGAAGGAAAGAAAAAAAAAAGCTTCATTTTGTTGGATAGAGATAGCCTAGACGACGTAAACTTTGGTTAGATAGAAACATAATCATAGTCATATCTCTCTAACGATAAACTATTATGATCAAATTCACAAGTACGCGACAAACTTATTACGAGGACAGGGATTAAAACAAAAACAATTTGCTGCTGTTATAACGTTTTACCATAAGTGTAGCATGGGAAAGCTCAATGTGGGGTGGGGGGGGGGGACATGCAGTATTTATTCGTTGTATAACCCTTCTAATGACTGTTTTACCAGTGCATTGGTATTGGGGTATGTGCCCCAGCAGATTGTAGATCCGGGGGCACGATAGAGCATTTGTCTTAAACATAATGGATACAAACATATGAACCAAATGGGTGAACAATAACACAAAACACATAGGATGTGCCCCCAGTTGATGTATATTTGCCCCCATGTCTAAGTCTGTATATGTACCCCCCCCCCCCCCCCCCCCCTTGGTTCTCAACCCACCATTTAGGTTTGAAAACCGATAATACCTTCATGAATGAGAAGCAACACTATTCCCCAAAAAGCGACAACCTGCAACTTGTCTTTCAACTAGAGGTGATCGCTTAGGCCGGTTGAGTGCATCGACTTGTGTTTGATTGGGTGGTCCCCGTGACCATGGCAACACACTTGGGGGAGCGATGACATTCTGATTACTGGCACGCGTAATGAATCGCAAGGATGTGGTATGGAGTATCTTAAAGGCTAATGCCAGTAGTGGGAAACGCCCCACACACCACAAATGAAATGTGCGCTCTTATTTACCAATCATGTGAAAGAATATGTTTTTTTTTACTAATACGGGATGATACAAATTTGGCCTGGCAACCGCCTACTTATTGATATACTTGGTAAATCATAACACTCATTTACTGTAAATTGATATCGCCGATGGTTGTACGTTGATATGCACCCTAATGCGCTCCGTGCTAATCCTATGGCAAATGCGGCACATGGTTTCGCACCAGCGTATCGCATGAACGACCGTATAGATGTGGCCAGCATAGACTTTTTATTACTTTTATGAAACGACCACCAGTTTTTGAAAATGTACTCATTGGGAATGTTGAATTATATAGATACAGTGGAATTTGCTAAAATTATTGGGGTCATTGTACAAAGTAATCTCAAATGGGACTTGCATATTAAAGATACAATCTTAAGGTGTAATAGGAAATTGTATATGCTTCGTAGATTGAAATCATTTTCCTCGCAATGATCTTTTAATTATATACATGGGATACATAAGACCAGTACTTGATTATTGTGTCCCGGTTTTTAATGGAAATATTACTCAAGAGCAAATATTAAATTTAGAACGGATTCAAAAGAGAGTCCTTAGAATAATATTGGGAGGTGATTATATAACTTATGTTAATGCTCTTTCATTGTGCAATTTGATAACATTGGAAGCAAGAAGAAAACAACTTTGTGAACAGTTTGTAATATCTTTAGAAAAACACCCTGTTTTTAATGATTGGTTACCAGTTAAAAGAGAAAATAGATACAATTTGAGAAACTCGAATAAATATGACACTTTTAAATGTAAAACCTCAAGATTTCATAATAGTGCTTTTCCTTACCTTGTTCGTATTTTAAACAATATATACATGTAGTTCAATTTTGTATGATCTTTTTCTTTTCTTATACATGTATAATTGTGTATTTTGCTGTTTGCATATTTCTTATTGCCTTTTAAACTTTATAATTGTTAATATGTATTATGAACTTTGTCAATGTAACAACTGTACAATTCAGCCTTTGGCTGCCAACCATTTGATGAATAAACTCTTTTCAACTCTTTTCAATTCAATTCAATAGACGGGCCAAACTGACGGTGAATTTAGGCTCAATGTCAGCGGCTTTCATAAACGTTTTAACTGACATTTCTGCATTAAACGATACTAAGGTTCGGATGTGTCCACACACACCCCTTTTTTTATGCTATTTCAACAATAATAATCAATTAGTTTGGCCAATAAAGTTATTTCCGATAATTTTCCCCAAACAAGCATTTGGCTTTAAGGATTTACATGACGTAGAAAGTGTTATCTTCTTTTTCGGCGGGTGGGTGGGATCAAGCCATATATCATGCATATATGGTTAATAACATAATGTGAATATCTATTTATATCATGTCCTTCTGTTTGTATTATTTTCTCTAATCATTCAGATCCCTCCCCCCCCCCCCCCCCTTCTGCAACTACGTCATTGTATAACAATACGTTAACCAAGAACTAAAGTTAGCTGTACAGGTAGTGTATGTTTTGTGTATTTTCTTTGGAAATATTCTTATGTCGTCCCGTGTTAGAAGGATCTCGATGCTCAAGAATAATTGTCGATTCATGAATTTCCTTTAAATCGCTCAGGTTTAATTACATAAATATATAATACATTATAGGTCCATGTTTGATATCAATCAACACACAATTGCCTACGAGAACCTTGTGGGTCCTGTATTAACGACAATGATAGGGATCGCAACATCTATGAACAGATTAGATCCTATCATAATCAATGGCCCTCACTTAAACAAAATAAAAGACAAAACAATTGTAATCAAAAAATGAAAATGTAACAGCAGGTTGAAATACGATACAGTTTATTGACTACATGGTAACAATGTATTTTTTTTTTGCGGATGTTTCTCGAAAAAAAAGTGTATGACGAGGTTGCCTCTTGTTAGTGATATGAGGGCGCTATCACGATTTCCACACTAGAGTACCTGCATAAAGAGAGTAGCGACAACTGGTGTACACAAATGGGATAAAAATGGCGACAGCTGGTTTAAGTTACTGCATGCAGGAATGCTGAGTTCAACAATGCGCTAAACTATGACTGAACCTCTTTGAGCATTCAGTGGTTTAAATTCCTTCCGCCATGTTTATCCCATTTGTGAACAATAGATGTCGCAACTCTCTCTATCAAGGGACTCTATTCCACACCAGAGCTACAGTATATGTACGCTAACTCAATCCATGCACACAGCTAGTCAATACACTCATCTAAGGGTTTATTCCCCTCAAAATCAGACTTTTTGTTTTAACTCAGAAGAGCTAGCTAAACCGAGATATAACCATATCGGTGGAGTAGGGAACTCCACCCCCCCCCCCCCCGAAAAAAATGTAAATCACACAATTAAATCATAAGGATAGATACTTTACAAAAGGAACGAATACACACTATACGGTATGGTGCCCCTATAATTCGCTTCCGACCACGCTACGCCACTAAATCACAGAGTTTTGGGCGTTCATTTAAAGCGATCTAGCATTTTTGTTGATATGTGCAAAAAGGGATAAATGGTTGGTACAATGTCCTATATTGTTGTTATCTGACATGTCCACCGGGCGTTGTGTGCAAATTTCAAGTCAAATGGACGTTATATGGCCGAGTAATGAGCAAAAATGCAAAGTAATATTCACAAACTCATTGCACTCACTTTGTACACGGTTTTCGCGATCCATTAGATTATTTGACATCTGAACGCTTCAATCGTAAATATCTTTTTAACGAAAGGGAAATTTGACAAACCGAAACCTGTCCCATGATTTCATTGTTAATACGAATACAACAAGGTATGAGGGAATCGCAATAATTCCAATTGTATTTTGAGGATTTGGACAATGTTACTTTTAAGTCCCTTTAAGCCGTTAACTTCAGGATTACGTTCTTAACTCAAACGCAGATATGGGTGTATCAAAAATAATACATTCATAAGACTTTGAATACTCTTCATTATTTTGACACTCGAAGAAAAGAGATGTTAAATCTACAAATTTATCGGAGCAACGTATGATCTTTTTCTTTAAAATCGTACATATCATTCTCAAGTATCTTACAATGAAATTGGCATTTGATAATGTCTCAAACGTTACTCTTTTGGAAGAAAACAAATATATATAAAGTTAATCGACCGTTTCAAGCGGTTTTTGTGCCACGAAGCATGCGCTGTCGTTTCTGAGCATCACGGCGCCCTCTTCCCCACGATCGGAGCAGTTCTCCGAACGCAGGTAATCCATCACCTTCTGGTAGAGCTCTGACGATGTCGTGCCGCGGAAGTCGGGCGTGTGCGTGAAGAAGTCCACCATCATCTTGCCATCGGCGGAGTCCTCTTCGAAGCAGTCGCTGATGTCGATGAAAGAAGGGCGATTGGTTTCCTCGTGCGCGATGGAGTTAGCGGAAACGTCGAGCGCCTCGCGGAGTTGAATATTGCTGAACAGTTCTTTGTGGGATGCCAGCCCTGCCAGCGTTGGGAAGCGGGTCCAAAACGGCCATAACCCGCCTTTATCTGCATGAAAGATCATATATGATGGTATCATGATAATAATGTTGATATTTATAATGATGATGATGATGATGATGACGATGATGATCATGATGATCATGTTGATAAGCTTTTTGTTAGACCCTTGCGACGAGTGTTTTGTTACACTGACGACGAGTGTTGCGAGACCCACTAACATGACTTACCTTTGCTCTGTTATGAACAGTATTATCTATTAAAAAATATCGCTAACACCAATGAGTTTTCAGAGAGCGCCCTCTTGAGTTGTAACGGCTCTTTTTTTAAAATGATAACAGAGTTTTTACTTAGTCGTTTGTAATTGTGTATACCTTTCGGGCATGGTGGAGTTATAACTATTAGTTTGTACCGTAATGATGCAGGTTTTGGTTACTAAAGTTAAGTTTGACCAATACTCAACTATCCCTTTAAAGAAGACTATAGTACATGTATCAACTTTCACATTGTGAATGAGAGGGGGCAATGCTCGTTTATTTTAATGTCATTATATATTTTTGAGCCCCAAATATTGGGGAGGGGGGGGGGGGGGGGGAGGGGATAATAATACAGGCCATCCCCTCACCTGAAATATTGGGGAAGGATATATCCCCCACCCCCCGTGATCGACGCCCATGGTAGGGGCTCATGCCCAACCACACTCACCTCAGACCATACAACCGTTGAATGCAAACTGAGATAAACTTAAAATGGATGTATACATTTTTGAACGTTAGAATTAACAAGTCTTAGCTCATACATTTATTTTTTTCTTTCCCACTGTTCTTCTTTTGTTTGTTTGTTTGTTTGTTTTGTTTTTTTTGGGGGGTGGGCAAAAACAAGTTCCCCCCACCCCACTGTTTGCCCACCCCCCTCCCCCCCCCCCCCCCCCCCCACTTCCGGCGCCTATGCACTATTGAATGATATTTCAAATGATCTGTTTGATTTGATTTCAAGACAAGCAAATGAAAGACAAAGAACAAATTACCCGAAGCGATTGTCAGCAGCATGACGCCCCCTTCTTCGAGCCTGTTATAGAGATAGCCCACGGTATCCGCAAGGTCATCCACGTAGTACAGCGAGCTGAGAGCGCTGATGAAATGGTATTTGGGATGCTCTCCGCCAGTCTCCTTTAGCTGAAACAGAAAGTGTTCAAGAGGAATACTATATTATTTTAAATGTTGCTTGTAAGTATCGGTTTCCATGGTGGTGTATATAATACGTGTGGTTTGCGGTTGCACCATGTGAGATGGGTGGATTGGTGAGTCCTGAAAAGGACTATGGTAGTCCTAGAAAGGACTGTTGTTAGTCCTAGAAAGGACTGTTGGTGTAGTCCTGAAAAGGACTGTTGGTATTCTTTCTAGGAGAGTTCTAAAAAGAACTATTGGTAGTCCTAGAAAGGACTGTTGGTAGTTCTAAAGAGAACTGTTGGTAGTCCTAGAAAGGACTGTTGGGATAGTCCTGAAAAGGACTGTTGGTATTCTTTCTAGGAGAGTCCTAAAAAGGACAGTTGGTAGTCCTAGAAAGGACTGTTGGTAGTCCTAGAAAGGACTGTTGGTTTGCGAGGAGAGGGTGGATGGTAGGAGAGGGCTCGACGTTTCGAATAGGTTGACTATCCGTCGTCAGGAGTCATATATTATTTTAGTGTTCATCTTTGGTCAAGGTCTTTTGTCAAGGTCATCACATGGGCCCCGTTGCAGATACAAGAGATACAATCGAAGTTACTATTGATTGCATGTCAAAAAATTGGCGCGTTTCAACCAATCAGATTTACGCATTTAGAACACATGATATGACTTATATTGAATTGTAACTACAATTGTGTCTCTTTCTGCAACGGGACCATGGTGTATTGGTGACTAATTATTATCCGAAGCGATCGTCAGTTAAAGGGCAATGCAACTCAAGAATAGAGTTTATCCTACTTGATATATCGTAATGCCTTTTTATTACATAATTATAACATAACTCCGACTCAGATTTCTGCTTTGGGAGAAATATGTGAAAACTCTATCGGGTTTACCACTATTCATGCGAACACTGGAGGCCGCCATTATTAGGTGTGTGCGGACTTATGGTCAGTGATATGCACTAATGCATTTCAATAGGACCTATTGAAACTATTGTCTGAATACTTGTAGATGCTTTGACGAGTCTGTAAATCAGTGAAAAGCTTTTTGTTCGGCACGTAGCACACTCGTCATAGTTTGCAAAGCATGTCGGGCAATTACAAGAACATGGCCGCTCCCATCACCTTTTGCCGCCGTAAGAATTAGTAAAATGTGGGTATGTTCACGTAAGGATTTCATGGGATCCAGGAGGCCAAAATTGTCAAGTTATGTATCAAATAAAATGTCTGTTCACCCTCTAATTATTCCCCTTTCTTCGAGCCTGGTTATACAGTCGAACCTCGTTATAACGAGGAGTTCTGGCCCATGAGAATGACCTTGTTATATCAGGGGGAAAATGATTTGATTTATTGATTGATTGATTGATTGATTGATTGATTGATTGATTGATTGATTGATTGATTGATATGTAGTTATGAAATTACATCTTGCTTGCAATTATTATATTAGATAAGTTAGAAGAAATTAGACATATCAATAAATTAATTAATGAATTGCTTAAAGTTGAACCAATTATTAACCCTAAATACATCATGATTGAATTGTTCAATGGATACAATGAAGGCATTCATATTGCTGACAATATCAATTGAAGTGATGCGTGAATATCTGATCAAACGAAAGAATAACCAAAATGACGAATTAGAATACCTTGTTGCGGTAGTCGTCCATGGTCTCCTGTCTGAAGTCGAATTCTATACCGTCCAAGCAGTCCTTGTCTGTGTAGGTGTCGATGAGGGCCCGGTATAGATCCTGTTGCTCGGCCGCTGGTTCCAGTACCGTGTTGTGGACGTTTTCGAATCGTGATTTAGTGCCAATCGCTAGTTTGATATCCTTTTCACCTATACACCATAATTATACAGATAAGAAGCATGGTAATGGTCGAGATTATAATCACTCATGAATTGGGGTGCATGGTAGTTTTGTTCCCATTTTTCTAGTTGAAAAAAACAAAATTAATGTCTTTTAGCCGTGCTTGCAAATAATGTAAAGCTTGATAATTGATTAATTAAAGTGATTTACGTGATATAAGTAATGGGCGGGAACAAAATAATTTACATTAAAAAATAGCCTAAATATTTGCATTTCGAGTTCACAGAAAAAAAAAGACTTCAAGTACTGTAAAAGAATATACATCGTGTCCCTTTTCCATGTTCACAAAAAGGTACCATATTTTAAAATTTCGCGAATATTTTATGTCCGTATAGGTCGTCGTAAACTTTTAAATAAAAAGGGCAATTTGTGTCAAAAATATTAAAAGACTACTTTGAGGCTACGGAGAAAGGGAATTCCACTGGTATCTTCTTGAACAATGAGGGCAGCTTTACAATGTGCCAGAGTGCAACCTTCTCTGACGTATTCCGCTGACATATTCCGTTTGAATAGTAAATACAGCGAGCGGTGAATCACTACTACAGGGCCCCGTTGCGATTGTAAGTCAGAAACTTTGCGCTTTTCAACCAATCAGATTCGCGCATTTGGAACACATGATCTGATTTACAATTACTCGTAACAATCGATTGTGTCTCTTTCTGCAACGGGACCCTGGTCTATGGGGCTAATTTCGGTGGCGAGGTTATTGCAGTAAATGCATACAGCCCCTTGTCTATCTTGACGCGGTGATAATCCCTCTGGTACTATAATGGAGAGTTTAAAGTTAGTTAAAGGGGCCCTGCAACCCAAATGCATGTTGACCTCTGTTCATCTGTATTATTGTACACATTCAATATTTGTAAACGGTTTGACCCAAATATGTTTTGTATATTTTTAAACATTTTATCAATTTTATTTGTCTTCATGTTGCTAAGCCCCACCTCCTAAAAAAACCTCCAGAGCAAATTCTATTGTTGACCTGCAGTGACATCATTTGTCAATCACTGGTCAGCTACCATGCTATTGTGATTAGCCTAATCACAATAGCATCACACGGTTGAATAGAATACCAACTCACACAATTTCAATTACAATAGCTGTTGCTACGTCAGAAGAAAAGCACTGTCTAAGCTATTGCATGGAGGTATGCAGGGCATGCTTATTTGTGGATGTTCTTTTTGTACTTGACAAATGATGTCACTGCAGGTCAACAATAGAATTTGCTCTGGAGGTTTTTTTAGGAGGTGGGGCTTAGCAACATGAAGACAAATAAATGATAAAATGTTTAAAAATATACAAAACATATTTGGGACAAACCGTTTACAAATATTGAATGTGTACACTAATACAGATGCACATAGGTCAACATGCATTTGGGTTGCAAGGCCCCTTTAAAGTCATGCCAGTGTCAATTTGGCACAGATATAGCCGTCCTACCAGGACCATTTACACTACTTTGTAGATGTGCATATAGCCGATTATGTAGCCCTATGAAATAGGCAACGCTTCTACCAAGGAGGTATAAGGTTTCCTTGCTTATAGTTCTACTTAGCTGCTTAGTGCTACGGGGGCTAGCCCTCTGGGGGTGAGGGCTCGACCGTGACGCAGGACCAACCCTAATTCCACTGAACTCTTGATATGCTTGGATACACCCGCTTTACAGCTGAATAAGTAAGGAAAGTAATGTGTGCTCGGCTACGCTATTTTAAACTGCAATTAGGTTATTCTAGCATATTGGAGCCATTGATCAACATTACCATTGTAACGTCGATCGAGCTCCTGCCCCCTGTTAAAGGGGTAGTTTAGTTTTGGTAAGGCTGAACTTTAGTAGCCAAAACCTGCACAGTAACATTATAAACTAATAGTTATTACTCCACCATGCTCGAAAGGTATACAAAATTACAAACGACTACGTAAAAAGCCTGGTATCCTGCAAAAACAGCCATTAAAACACAAGAGGGCGCTTTTTAAATAGCCATTGGTTTCAACCATTTTTCATACAAAATTATGCATGTGATGTTTTATTGATATAATGATTAAATAGCGAGATCATCAACAACTATTTATAAAACGCTTTTGAAAATTTTTGAAGAAGTGCAAGCATTTTTTTATTTTTTTCTAAAAATCATCTAATTATTTGGGCCCCAAATAATTATAAGATCAGATATATTTATTGATATTTCAGCCGTTTCTGGGTCGATTTTGACCAAATAAAGTTTATTCTGCCATTAAAATGGCATGTTCTCTAAAATTCGACACTCAGTTTTTCATTACCTCACAACAAAATTGTGATGTGCAGCGCCCTCTCTACCAAAACTAAACTACCCCTTTAATCAACGTCGATTATTTAACTTTCCCTTCTGCTTCATTTGTGTATTGCCAAGCGCCTGGATAGAACACAAAAGGTACAATTCTTTAAAGTCTTTGGTATGACCCGGTCAGGGTTCGGACCATCTGCTAGGCCACCATGCCCGGTACTAAATTCTAAATACTTAACTTACCGGAACCACTGCCGATTCCCAGCATCCGGATGGTCGTATCGGTCAAGAAACTCTGCGTCAGCTTCGCCTCCACGACGTCGCCTTTGAACCCGTCATCGAGCCAGTGGACGATTCCCTCATTTCTGATTCTCTTTCGGACACACTCGTAGGTCCTGGTGTAATAGTCGGTATCGTTCGCAATGGAACAGTCGCTCGACATCGTCAAAGTCAGATTAATGCAGCTTAGTTTTTTTAAATTGAAATTGATGAAAAATATGCCAAATTGACGATCTATAGACTCGTAGAAGGGTTAGCACATGTTACTGTAACATACCGTCACTGGGCCGGAAAAAAAAACAGTCTCTGTTCCAACGGGGTTGGTCTCTAAACCTAGACAGACTGCGTATGGGCTCCACTGATCTGACCGTGTCCACCTATGTAATGGATGGTACCATAGAGTTGTATATATCAGGTATTATGAATACAACACGAGAAAGAATAGTAACTCATTGGTGCAGACGTGCAGTAGTACGAAGACAGATTTATAAAAAGAACCCTCCCATTTAGAGTGAGCTACTTCTGACTACAGTATCCACACAAGCGTGCAATACGTATTACTGTGATTTTGTAAAGTTTATGTGAAATGTATGTGCTTCAAGATCAAACTATGCTCAGTTCGATGGGACGATCCACTCGCGCGTGCACTGTATAGAATTAGAAAGGTAACCATTATAATTCTAGTTGTATAGTATCTCCTTGGTGCAGTACGAGGTCAGATTTATAAGAGAAGCTATTTCCGACTGCAGTATAATCAGGGACTCCCACTTCCCTGGTATAATCCACGCAATCGTACAATACGTGTTTTACTGTGATCTCGTATAATATGTACTTCGAATGTACCATACCATGTATAATGCATAATGTATGTGCATGGAACTGATACAATCCATGGTATGTGATTTAGACATGTTATATATCGAACCATGATCGAACCAATACTCAGTCCGATGGGTCGATGCAGTCAGCGCCTTCACTCTACAGAAAAAAAAGGTAACCATTGTAATTCTGGAAAAAATACAGTGGTGGATACCCCCGCCCCCCCCCCCCCCCCACCATTGTGCCCCCCCCCCCCCGAACAAAAAATGAAATAAATAAATGAATACAAAATAAATAAATACATAGATTTAATGAATAAATTAATAAAATAAAATAATGATAATAATGAATAAATAGATACAAAATAATAATAATTTGCACGCCGCCCCCCCCCCCCCCCCCTCCCCCAATCAGTTCGACCACGCTTTATATACGTCAATGAAATAATACTTTGTAGTCGGTTATTTCTATCTATCATGTGTTTGATTCTATCAACGACACATAGGCGTACACGGGGGTGTTGTTTTGGGGTTCAATCACCCCCCTTTGTTGACTAAGAAATTACCCCCTGAGGACACAACTTAACTTAACAACATACTAGACATGTTATTGACCTTGCATCCATAAATGATTTGTAGAAAGAGATACAATAAATTGTAAGTTATAATTAATTGTAAGTCAGATCATGTGGATTAATGCACAAATCTGATTGGTTGAAGTGCTTAAATTTATTGTAACTTACAATCGATTATATTTATTTCTGCAACGGGGCCCAGCCGGAAGTAGCACATACAGCAGGGAGTGTTTCGCAAAGATGTTGAAGTTGGAAAGCAATTAATCGCTTCCTAAACATGCCTTAGGGTAGTTCAGTTTTGGTAGAGAGGGCGCTGCACATCACAATTTTTGTATGAGGTAATGAAAAACTGAGTGTCGAATTTGAGAGAACATGCAATTTTAATGGCAGAATAAACTTTATTTGGTCAAAATCGACCCAGAAATGGCTGAAATATCAATAAATATATCTGATCTTATAATTATTTGGGGCCCAAATAATTAGATGATTTGTACAAAAAATAAAAAAAATGCTTGCACTTTTTCAAAAATGTTCAAAAGTGTTTTTTTAAATAGTTGTTGATGATCTCTCTATTTAATCATTATTTCAATAAAACATCACATGCATAATTTTGTATGTAAAATGGATGAAACCAATGCCTATTTATAAAGCGCCCTCTTGTGTTTTAATGGCTCTTTTTGAATGATAACGGGCTTTTCATTTAGTCGTTTATAATTTGGTATACCTTTCGATTTATAACTATTAGTTTATACTGTTACTGTCCAAGTTTCGTTACTAGTTCAGCCTTACCAAAACTGTACTACCTCTTTAAACGAATGAATACTTGATATAAATGTTGTGTTCAAGGTACTACCCGAAATGCCCCAAGACACTACCTTGGTTGGTTTTAATTCCATTTGAAAGTTCATCGAATAAAACATGTAAAATGAAACTCATTCCCTTTCGAATGCTCTCATAGTTGTCAAATTTGACTTCAAAATATTTTATTGGCTAGACGATATCTTGACTTTAAAAAAATAATACATAAAATGCTTTTACACTTCCTTCAAAAAAATCCAAAAGAGGTTTTAGTACAGTTGTTGATAATACCTCTATTTCATCATTATTTTAACTAAACATTACATGCACAATTTTGTATGAAAAATGGTTGAAACCAACGATTTTTTAGAGAGCGCCCTCTTGAGTTGTAACGGCTATTTTCTAATGATAACCGGGTTTTTACTTCGTCGCTTGTAATTTCGAGCATGGTGGAGTTATAACTATTAGTTTGTACTGTAATAGTGCAGGTTTGGGTTAATACAATTAAGTTTGGCCAATTAAAACTCAAATATCCCTTTAAAATCACGAATGTTACCGTTGAGATCTAGAAGGTAAGCTTCTTAAAAGCTTTTATTGGCCATAACTCATTTTTACATCTTGGAGACCTCCATTCCCGTTTTACTATTCAAAAAAGAACATGAGTTGAAAGTTTGATTTCATACATCATTGTTTATGATTGGATATTCTGACGTCACAATATATCACATTGAATTAAAAACATTGATTGTATCTTTGCGATTTAATCAATAATATCGTAATAGATCATAATATGCTGTTTATTACCTAGTTGTCTTTTAATATATTTTCTCCAAAATGTTATTAAGTTTTTGTAGCTCAGATTGTGTTCTGTAATAGGCCGTTTTTTATTTATCAGTTTGGTGACAAAATATGACGAATTACGCGCGGACTTGTTGTTCATGCAAGGGCCAGAAACCGAACACAAATCGGATAGATCTAGATTACGTTGCTTGGAATAATTCTATGAGGCAAAGGTTGTTTGACTTATTTCAGACACGGAATGTTGTAAAAGGCTGGCCCCCCAGATATGGAAGTTCATGCACAGGATGGGGAACGAGCAAATCACTCCATATACATGATATACGGCTGCTAGTAAAAGGTGTGTTAAAGCCTAAGGGGTGTATTATGAATAGCGACCCTTATAGAGTGGTGAAGTGTGATGTCATCTATGACGTCATAAACATCTATTTTTAGAATTTTCAAATTTGAACTTCATTTTCCGAAAGAGTATCAAAAATAATGCACAAATACCAAAAATCAATTGAATATGTTAAGTATTGGCTGAGATATGCCCATCCAAATGAATTTTACTTCACTGGGCAATCAGTGTTATAGTGCTATGGTTCATAAAGTTATGAACCAGAGCACTATAACACAGATTTCCTATTGACAAAAAAATCATTTGGATGGGCATATCTCAGCCAATACTTAACATGATTATATTCAATTGATTTTCGGTATTTTGGCTTTATTTTTTATACTCTTTCGGAAAATGAAGTTCAAATTTAAAAATACAAAAAAAAAGATGTTTATGACGTCATGGCTTCTGTAGGCCTACTCTGAGTAGCGACCTTCAATATGAATCATGAATATAGACCCTTAAATCTTTCTTGTTATGACTAGCTGCCCTAACATATGATTTTGAATAGCGACCCTTTAGAGTGACCCTTATGAACAATGACCCTTCCGCATAGCGAGCTTAGCCCAATGTTTCAATGTAGGCTACTATTTGTTTCAGAGAAACTTTGATTTATTTCGTTCAGCGACCACAGCCCCTCCATGTGTCTGAGCTTGTATATTTGATTCGAAATTTTATAAATATTATTATGTCCAGAAAAATTAGGATTTTTTTATTTTTTATTTTGTAAGAGGATATTATAATTGAAAAGGGCCTTTATGTAGACATTAAGGCGAACAGATATTATAGGTACAAGTCAGGAACGTTGGTCAGACTTGAATAATTGCTTCAAGGAAATACCACCTTCTGTCAACACCAGGTGCAATGTTATTAACAATAAATAGAGACAATCTGAACAGATAGCCCATTTCATACAAATTGGCAATTGTTGTAAGTGTCCAATTATTGTAACTACCCTTGCAACAGTTATAATGCGCCATGCTGATTGGCTGTTGACTAAATAGTTACAATAAGTGGACACTTACAACAACTGCAAGTGTATTATGAAATGGGCTACTTATTTAGCCAAACCCTGCGCTTGTTGGTAAAAATCAAAATTAAGATTTTCAAGCCCTTATAACAACATTGAACAAGGTGTAATGTGATGTCTTCTTCTAAAAAATCGGGCAGTAATTGGCAAAGATACACTTGTTTAATTTTACAAACCTAGGTCTTTAATATGTGCACTTATAATGCCCATTTCTTCACACTTAGCGGACCATACCGTTGTAGAATAGATGGTCTTAATTATGATTTACCTAGACTCGGTATTCACTCTACAGTGTTCACTCTACAAACTCGACCCAATAACGTATATTCTATATACACTGTCCTAGTTTTAATATTAAAATATCAATGATGCTTGGTGATATTAATATATGTAATTGGCAGTAATAATATGGATGGTCTCTTGAAATCCTAATCTCTGTTTATTTTATAGGACACAACGACTAGGTCTATCGAAAAACTTATGCAACTTATACAAATCCTATGGAGATGAATATAATAATGCGCATTCATTCTGGTGTATGTTGCACCCCACTGCAAATCCACAAAACCTACTCAGAACTCTAGCGGTTATCTTATACACCATTGTATTCGTAAACCGATATAAGCATGGTAAAAGTTTCGTTTTTTCGATTTTCCTTTATAAAAAACACATTAAACACATCGTAAATTAAACGATTGAAGTGTCCTGATTTTCAATTACCCACTGGTAAGTGTAAAAAGTCAGTGCAATGAGTTCACAAATATCACTTATATTTGTGCTCATTTCTCGGCCATATCATCTATTTAAAACAATCTAACATTTCATTATAGACTATTAAGTCCATTAATAAACGTAGTTTATGTTAGTTTCCAGATTTTAGTTTCCAGATTTTTTCCAAATGTTTCACTGATAATTCTGTTTTGAATGTAAATCGAGTGATTTGATAAATTTCGTAAGAACATTGTCAGCAATAAATGCTTACATTATTGCAAGGGAAACAACATAAACACAAAGCCGTTCACACACAAATGCAAAGTACTTTCACTATCGGTTAGTCAATAGACACAGGTTAACATCTAAGGTAACGAAGGCAACATAACTACATACAATTTGACATTTTGTCTGCATATGTATGTACATTTTTATTGATATGAAATCATAGTAAAAACAAAACATTCAAAAGAATACGTTCCCTGAATGGCCAGTTATCCACGCTCGTTAATCTATTATATGTGTTGTATACAATATTCGACTGTAGAGGGCGCTCTCATCAAGATATTCTGAGAATGTTCATCTTACCAACATATCATGTAACATAGACAATAATGTTAAACTTGCATTACACATTCAATTTCTTCAACGCAGAGTGAATATAAAATGATTTTACATTAACATTATACATTACATTTGTTCAACACAGAGTAATATGATACATTTACATTGGCATTACACATATAACTTCTATAACACAAAGTGAATATACATTAAAACTAATTTACATTGGCATTACACTTTAAATTTCATCGACACAGTATCACATCAAATTATTTTACATTGGCATTCACGTTCAAATTCTTCAACACAAAGTAAATAACAAATTGTTATTGACATTTTCACATTACTCAGTAGACATGAAATCAGTTTTAAAAAAAAACACATGTTATGAACCATACAGCACTGTTTTGCGCATGTCAAATAGTTTCTAGGACCCGTTTTATACACGAGAAAATTCGTGATTGCAATCACGATTGGGATCATGTTTACAATCACGGTGATTATGTTGCCTTGCTTTTACACGAGGAAAAAGACTGTGATTAAAATCGCGTTTCTGGAGACGTGTTTATGTGTACCTGTCAATAAAATGAGCGCCATCTTTGGTATTACACTGCATGCATTGCACACGAAGCGATTAGAGCGCGGTATATCGGCGAATGTGCATGTAAGATGACGTATAAGCTCCGCCTCCCAAATCGTGTTTTGGAGGTCAAGCCGTTTACACTACCGATTCGCACTGTGATTTTAGTGAATCATGATTAGAAAACACCTCTGGACCACGATTCGAGTTTCGCGATTCGTGATTCTAGTTTGTATTCACATGGTCAAAATTTCCGTGATTGGAAATAGAGGTATAGAGGGCGCTGCACGAAGTAATATGTTTGTGAAATAATGTAATTTGAAATACTTTATTTGATCAAAATTGGTTTAGAAAAGGCTGAAATATCAATAAATATATTCGATGGTGATAAATCTGGGGCCCAGATTAATTCGATGATCGGCTGCAGCCCCCCCCCCCCCCCCCCCACACTTGTTTGGCTTACATAAGCATAAAATAACAATTATCTAATAAATGATATTCATTGCGATGTGAGATGGGTTGGGGTGGTAGGGGATAGTGTTCAATTTCACAAATGCCTTAACAACTTTAACTGAAAATGGAGTAGTTGGGCATGTAAGAGGACGTGCAACATAATTATATAGGAGTTATTATTGGGGCTCATTTCTTAATTTTTTCACATATTGAACGAAAAAGTTGTATTAGTTTCTGTCAAGTGCCCTACGCCGTGCCCGTGCACTTTCCCTTCCACCCCCCCCCCCCCCCCCGCCCACCATATGCTACGCCACCGCACTTAAACCCAAATCGGCATATTCGTGATTAATGATAATACAAGTGTTGTAGCCCATTCAATCAAGCTTAACAATTGAAGAAGCGTTACAGAAACGTTATTATAACGTGTTCTTTCTCAATTAAAAAAATGTACGGCCACGAATAATTAAACCTGCCAAGGCCGGGTAATTTGGTAATTTCAATTTTTCAATGAAAGTGAGTTTCATACTCCAGGTCAGCCCCCCTCGATCCCTTCTTATCAGAGGGCTGGTCAAGACCCTGGTAGATGTGCGGTGCGTCTTCCGATGACGTATCCACTGCTGGATTCTCGTATGCTCCCTCACTGACGTCGACATAATCTGGCGAGGGATTGGTCAGAGGGGGAGCAGGGACAGTTGGTGCCTTCCGTATCCCTTCGTACAGGTGCAGGGGTGTCGAGTTTTCTGGGTTTGTTTCCTTACTTTGTCCAGATGACCTTCCCTCTCGCGATGTTGTTGGGCCCTTTCGCCAACTGCAAAAGAAAACATCAACGATTTGATTTTCTGTAAATAAAAATGAGCAAAAAGCTGCACTTAGCTTTTTTCAAAAGCGGTTTTTAAATAGTTTTGATGATCTCTCTATTTAATCATTATTTCAATAAAACATCACATGCATAATTTTGTATGAAAATGATTGAAACCAATGCCTCATTACAGAGCGCCCTGTTGTGTTTTAATGGCGCTTTTTGAATGATAACAGGCTTTTTACTTAGCGGCGTTTGTATTTTTGTATACCTTTCGAGCATGGTGGGGTTATACATATTAGTTTGTAATATTAGTGGAGGTTTTGGTTACTAAAGTTCAGCCTTACCAAAACTGTACTACCCCTTTAAAGATGGTTTGTGTTTACATTTTAATGATTAGAACGTCTACTACTATGTCCCTAAGTTGAATTCATCTTTAATTAATTAATATCATTATCACTGGCATAATAACTTGCATTATGAGATTATTTTGAAAATAAATACAGGTTTTCAAGGTCAATTTTGTACACTTTGTATTCTTATTGATAAGCGTTTCATTCAAATTCTCGAAATTAAACAGTACCACCACCCACAAATTGTATTCTTGTAAATGAAAGGTAACATCTTTAGTAGTCCATTCCATTAAATATTTCACAAAAATGTTTCCAGAAAAAATTAATATTATTGGAAAACGCATCACCATTCCAAAACGGTACAAAAACATGTAATTATTTGTTGTTCATTGCCTGATGGTCCACTTTAAGCTTAAGGCTTAAAACTGTCGTTCAAAATTGTACTTACTTCATTCTATTTAGCTCTTTGGTCAAGTGATTTAGCACTTATATCATTTAATTTAAAAATTACGCTATTAGCATTCACTTTCGCCGACAAATGGAGTACTCAATTTCACACAAGTCATTCAAATTAAAGAGATTTCATTCACATTTGTCTTAAGCAACATAAACCTATTCAACTTATGTGTTTTTGTTTTCTCGCTGAGAAAAAAACTATTTATATGAAATGTACTGGCATAGCGTGGTCGGACTGATTGGCATGATTTGGGGCACAAAATATTATTGAATGGGCACGCCTTTTAGTGTTTAAAAGTATATAATGAAGAGTGTTACATAAAGGTTGAATAAAATTTTAAACAAGACATTTCTTCGATTGAATTCATTATTGTCGACCTTAAATAACCCAGTGTAATGAATTATAAAATATTTTAAAATAAACATACAAAACCCTAGGCTATTTACTAACAGTACATTATACACCACGAACGTACTAATAGGAACAATTTAACTCTATTATAATTTTTTCATTCAACAGGCATATGACACACAACTAAGAATATCCAATTTTGGATCGCAAGGTGTGTGAAATTGAATGCCCTAAAATGAATTTGAATTCACGGTAGGCGGTATTACGTAATTTTGTGGAATAGAAACACATTTTAATTCGAATGCAAGCAAAAAGCTTTCAAGTGATATCAAATGTAATCAACATAATCTCATAACCATAGGCGCCGGAAGTGTGGGGGGGGGGGGGGGCAGGGGGGCGGCCGCCCCCCCCCCCCCCCCAATCCAAAAAGTGGGGGGCAAAACGCGTTTTTGCCCCCCCCCCCAAAAAAAAAAAAGCCCCCCCTCCGAAAAAAAATGTATCAGCTGAGATAAGACTTGTTAATTCTAACGTTCAAAAACTAATTCATACATCTATTTTAAGTTTTCGCTGCGCGCTTCGCGCGCGAACAGATTATCTCAGTTTGTTGTAACTTGCCTATGGTCTGGGGTGAGTACTTTGTCTGTACCGGGCCACGTAGTTCCCGTGTAGGCTGGCATTGCTCTGGCTGCTTGTGTGACGTGCACCAAATTGCACAATTTCAGGTATAAAAATGCAAAATCTTCCTTGTGGGAGGGGGACAGCCCCTCCCAAACCCTCCCCCTCTTACTCTGCCCCAGCCCTCGTTCGCTTCGCTCCCTCGGGACTCATTCTTGGTTGTAGGCTACATTGCTGGATCATACAAAATGTTGCATATGTATTAGTGTGTCAATTATTTGTTTTCTTCGTGAAAGATATAATTAAAATTTCTGGTCGATCAAATCATAACACGCTTTCCCAAATACTTCTTAAGCCCGAATTTCCTTTCTAGGTATGCACCAGATTGCACCATTTCAAGTATATAAATGCAAAATCTTCCCCGTGGGAGGGGGATACCCCCTCCCAAACCCTCCCCCTCTGGCTCTGTCCCAGCCCTCGGTCGCTTCGCTCCCTCGGGACTCATTCTTGGCTGTAGGCTATGTTGTTGGATCATACATAATGTGGCATATTTATTATTGTGTCAATTATTTGTTTTCTTCGTGAAAAATATATTTGAAATTTCTGGTCGATCGAATCATAACACGCTTTCCCAGATACAGTTAATCTTAAAGATAAAGGCCAGTTTTGGAAACGCCCCCCTCTCAAAAAAATGAAATGGAAGCTCTCATTACCAATAATGTGAAAGAATATAATTGTACTAATATAGGATTATCCAAGAAACCAAGAAACCGCCTACTAATTGATATATTTGCAAAATTATAAATTGATCCAGGGCCGGATAGATATCGCCAACGTGGAATCGCTCATACGCTACGTGTATTACGACCACGAGGTGTACACGATGTGTAGCGCTATACGGGCTTGTCCCTAGCTTGTCGATATCTCCCCCAGCGCTAGCGGCGTTGAGAGGTCTGAACAGGCGGTGGATGTATGAATTTCACAGGCGGATATTGGATTTCTTCCGATATTTCTGTATTTAACGATGCTTATAGGTTCGGATTTTACCACACAAGCCCTATTTCAATACATATTCAACAATATTGATCAATATAGATGTATTCGGCTACTTTCCCGAAACTGCTCTTGGGCTTTAAGCCCGATTTTCCTATTGAGGTATGCACCAGATTGCACAATTTCAAATCCAAAAATGCAAAAGCTCCCTACCGTGGGAGGGGGGACACCCCCCTTCCACACCCTCCCCCCACTCAGTCACTTCGCTCCTTCACAATGTCTCACTCTCACCTCTGGCAACCCTGTGAGTATGCGGGTTGGGCATGAGCCCCTACACACAAAAATCGTGAGCCCCCTTAGGTCTTTGCCCCCCAATCCAAAACTGCTTCCGGCGCGCCTGCACATAACATTAACAGAACAGAGCTATGATAGATCAAACTTGAGCCCGATCTGTTTTAGGGGTTTAAAAAAGCTAAACATACCATCCAAGACGAAAGAAGAGCATGACAAAAACGAATCCACAGATGAAGTTGACAGAGAGCGAAACTCCAAACAAGGCCCATGGAATCGTTGATGAATCTGTCGTGTCTGTGTAATGAATATGATAGACATAACGGCCCGTATTATGAAATCGCGTGTAAGTCCTGTTTAACTAATTCACACATGCAGTATGGTCATGGTATAGGAGTAACACTATATAGTAAAAGGTGGAATATTCCACTATAGCCAAACTGCGCTTTTATAGGTACACAAAATGGTGCAACTATACCGAGTGTGCACCTTTCGTCGTTACCATATTCCAGCCTTTTTTCTTCCTGTGTACATATGCACAATACATGAACAATGACGATACCGATACGCTCCCTAAAGGGAAAATAGTAACAATCACGTCACGTAAATATATATAGTGAAATTATGTTTGGTCACATGACGTACTCTTGACCAATCAGTGAACAAAACAACTTACATGTGGGATATAATACTGATTATTAACATGGGAACAGCGAGAGAAAAATATATGTGCTTTGATAACGTGACAAAATTAAACGTTAAATTAGAAAACTCACTCACGGTTTGTATTGAACATGACATTTTACTTCTGAATTATATACAAATATGTATTATGTACATGCATGACGTACATGTTTAGGGTCCAGGATTAATTCAGTTTCAGTAATGTAGCTGTATAATTAACTATGATATTAATGATCATTTAAAAACAAACAAGTACACTTAGTTTATCAAACATAATGTCAAAGATTTATGCAAATATAAATTGGTAGCTCTTCTTGGAATACCTTTTTTCAAAGAATCTGGGGAAGGCAAAGACTACCGGTAACAATCAGCAAACCTATTGTCTTGTTGCTATAGTCCCCGGATATATTATAATGTTTCCTTTCATTATCCAGTTAATCCACTGAGTTCTGAGTATAGGCATCAGGACAATTGGCTCTTTAAAGGGACTTAGTAACATTGTCCAAATCCTCAAAATAAAATTTTAATTCTAGCGGTTCCCTTATACCTTGTTGTATTCGTATTAACAATAAAATCACGGGACAGGTTTCGGTTTTTCAAATTTCCCTTTCGTTACAAAGATATGTATGATTGAAGTATTCAGATAAGAAAAACTCCGGGCGAGTTTTTCTTCCATGTACAAAGTGAGTGCAGTGAGTTACTGAATATCACTTTGCATTTTCGCTCATTACTTGGCCATACAATGTCCATTTGACTTGAAATTTTCACACAATACCCTGTGGACATATGAGATAACAACAATATACATTGCATCAACCATTCATCACTTTTTGCACATGTCAACAAAGTTACTAGATCCCTTTAAAAGTCTGTCATAGTATAACAGGTCACCAGCAATACAATGTACATGATAATCCATGACGTAATTTGGCTGATCATGCTGATGACAGATCATACAATGACTGCATTTCAAAGGGCCCATAGTCACGATGTCTATATAATCAGAGCTCAAGGGATTGACTGGATAATGAAAGGAAATCATTCGAATATCTCCGGGGACCATAGCAACGAGACAGTAGTTATGCTGGTGCAAAGTGGGTTAACTGGTTACAGGGAGTTTTTTTTTTTTAATCCGGGCTCAAGTTGAGCCACTGATGAGAATTCAGGCCATTGTGGTTACCTCCAGTCGCGGTATATAGCGGAAGTGACCATTCACCTTCCCCGGCACTATTTATCGTTCTGACCTGGACAGAAATTGGACACAAAACACACATGTAATGTATGTACACAGAAAAACAAATTATACGCTGCTACTTTTAAACAATTTGTAGTTACAGTGGATGTAGAACTAAAAATTTAGGCGAATGAACAAAGCTTAGAGCAAAGAAAGTGGGATTCGTCCGGGAAAATATTTCTGGAAACACAAAATGTACATGTATCTTCCATCGTTCAAAGCAAATGTTTGCATGCACTCTTTCAATCATTCTTATTATCTCTGAGCAAAGTTGTATAAGCCTTTAAACAAACAATACAATAATGCAAAACGTTTTTTTTCCCGGAATTTATCAAAAGAAACGGAGATTTGTGTAATCAGGTTAACCAAAAGTGTTTATCCACTGAGCGCTGTGTGAACATTCCATGATAAATTATTATTCAGTATAGCCTCAAAAATTAGCATAAAAACGTCACATTTGTTTCACTCATTGCACTAACTTTGAAATTGTCACACAGTTGAAATTCTCCTATTAAGAATCTAAAATCAGAACAATTAAATAATTGATATCTTGATAAAGAAAGAGAAATTCAGAAAACTGAAACCTGATCAATACCTTTATATTGGTAATACAAATACAATTACGTACGGGATAACCGGCATAGTTCTAAGTAAATGTTAAAGGGTACACTGAATTTCCCTTAAAGACAATATTAGTAATACGCTAACTAAGGAGAAAAACAGTTTTCTTTTTCACTTACTTCAATGGAGTACATCGTATTAGGCAAAAGTCCACTTAGTGAAAATGTTTCTTCATCAGCTGCAGACGATGCCTCTGGTACAATGTTAGCAGTGAAATAATTCACATCTTCAGATATGGAATATCGAATCTGGTATTGCATGATGTCTCCATTCAGATTATAAGGTGTAGCAGGGGTCCAGGATATGTCCAGTGAATTCTCGAATGTTCCCACAACATTGACATTTTCTGGGGGTGGTGCATCTGTAAAAGTTAAGAATATGCTTATTCGTTTAAATAGGTTTATGGGTTACCAATTGTTCAAGATTGAACATAACCATACGGCACCCAACTACTAACCCAAAATTATAAACATAATTAGACAAATTACAAACTAACTTGGAAATTAAATTGACCGTTGATTCCCGTATCTGTTGATAAATGAAAGAAACATTGTTTACTATAAATTCCAGTATCTGATAAATATCTAGTCGGACTGAAAAACAAATGATTGGCGGTTACAAATATAATTCGACCAATAAAACTAAATGTTCCCCAACCTAGATACGGTAACAATCAGGCTCTGAAATTGTATCAGTATAAAACAGCCATGATCCTGTCCGTCCCATCGCATCCCATGTTATACTTAAAAATAAAAATAAAAATTAAAAAAATTCATTTTGATATTTGATAAATATTATTATGTTTAAAGGGATATAAAGTGTTCTTTCGAATGTTGTACTTAGCTTTCCATTCCCTCACAAATTAATTATTTATTGAAGCGGCCTCTAAACCAAAAATGTACTATTACTTTAATCTAAACCGAACACAAAAAGTAACTACCCCCCTAAACAATTGCCCATAATTTCATAACCAAGAATCGGTTCAAGATTTTGTCTTGCCAAGATATCTCTATGGTAGTTAGGAAAACAATGTGTACAAATAAGAGGTAACCATTAATACATGGTTGAGTGAGCACACATTACAGAGAAAATAGTCATATTTCAAAATCGCAAAAGTATTATCATCTTTACATATTATTAAGAATTGGACAATTTTAAAATGCACTGTTTTACAATTGCAGTTATTGCATTTTAACACATGTGTCATAAAATAATCTAAATTAATGAAATATTAAACAGAATTGTTTTATAAACAATTTTCAATGCATTCAGCCACATGTGCTGTTTCACAACACTGTACAGGCACGCGCAATGCCTTGTGACTTTTGAATTAGGCCATTTTGTGTTGTTTAATCTGTGCTCATTCAGCCATAAAGTGATGAATATCTCTGATTTTCAGACATATCAAACATAACAATTGTGCCAATTATTGTGGTAAGATGACATCTTGAAACAATTATCGGTTATGAAATTATGATCAGTTGTTTAGGGGGTAGTTACTTTTTGTGTAGTACACGTGTTTGCTCACTTTCTTCTTGTGTTTTTACAATTATGGACTCGGTTCTTTCGCTTTCTGCGTCCTTATTATATGACGTCATAGAGATGGTGTATTCTGTGAAGGTGTCGAGGTGCTCTAGCGTGTATGATGTGATGCTCGTGTCCCCTATGATCTTAAACAGTGTACCACCGGCGGATGAGTAGTAAATTGTGTATATTTCAATACCACTCCTGCAAGCGCCTGAATAGATAGGGTTCTGTTTTGACATCGAGGAGATTGTTAAAATAAATACAAATTACAAATGTCTATTGTTTTATACATACAAACACATAGACTATAATGCAGCAAAATATTAATGATTTAAATACTGTTATGATTTTATAGTCCAAGTTATGCATGTTTAAGTAACATTTGAGTAGTTTTGCTTAAAGTATAGAGCATGCATGTCCACACGGGTTTGCAAATTTTGCTTAAATCCCACATTGAAGAACCATAACAATAATTTGCGTAGTTATACAGAGGTATGTAGGCGGTGGGCAAGGTTTATTTCAAAAGTGGCACATTGGTTATTTTATGTTTTATTGGTTATATGCAAATTATCAATATTTCCCATTAAGCATGTTAACATGATAAAGAAATATTCCTGTTCTTGCTGTAAAAAAAAGTTTTAAATATGTTGATATTTGTCTTTGAGTATGTTTAACTGCAAGGCTACGGATGACCTATCACAATTTTTGTTTAAACACCCCCACCCCACCCCTTCCTTCTCCCCCACCACCCGTTCAACTTAAATTGCCCCACATGAGCTTCAGTTTTGACACTAATATATATTTAGGGCAAACACAACTTAATATATTGGTGTATGTAAAGACAATACAGCACTGATTGTTTAAGCTACCAATAGTTCCAGTTACATAAAGAAGTATTGATATTTACATTCCACGTCAGTCGAAGCTCTTTAGGATTTACTGCAGTCACTTCAATTCCAGATGGAGCGCCAATTGGTCCTTTCAAGAAATCAAGAATTCAATTATTTACACAAATGAACATTTAACAAATATATGTATAATTCTGTTGTGATGGTTAAGTAGAAAAAGTTAACTATTGACCAATATTATAAACCGTGGTGAAATAACTACGATCAAACAACATATAAAGGCAATTTCATTTCGATTTATAAACATGATATCTGAGACTTGATATGTTTAAATGATTCTAAGGAATGATTATTATCCTCAAAAGTATTACTTAAATTAAGTAATACATTTGAAGGTAAAAAGCATTTATTCTAATAATTTAAACATATTAAGTCTCAGATATCATGTTTCTGATATATCTTAAGCTGTAAGTTTTCTAGTTCTTAACCAATTCATATTCATATTCTTAAAAGTAAACATACTGTTTTTGTTCGATTCATAAGGAATGTTTCAAACTATTTGACCCTTAGGCGTACCCAGGGCTGTGGGTGGGGAGATTCACACCCCCCCTCCCCCTTTGACCAAAAAATGCTGTTTTGGGGGGTTTTAACCCCCACCCCACCCCCCTCCCACCCCCATTCATACTTGTAGCTGATCTTGATACCACTTTTAAGCGGTCTCGACCGTTATTAGCGATGGACTTGGCCGCGAAAATTTCGAAGGAACCTGGTCTTGGCCTCGAAAATGAATATGATTTTAAAGAATGTTTATTATCTTCAAAGGTATTACTTTAAACTTATATTAAACATAACATTGACATTCCTTTATTTAGCGTTTTTCATAAGTGTTACAAACCACATCACATACTTATAATGTATTACTAGTAGAATTTGAAACATGTTTTACAAAGAATATTTCTTAAGAAAATACAAACTTCGTAAAACATGTTACAAACAGACAACAAACAAAATCATTAATTTAATAATAAAACCTACTCGCACAACGTGTTGTAGCATTGGTCACCGGTGACCTGGGTCCAGTACCCCCGGCCCCCTCCCTCACTGCAGCAACACTGAACTGGTAATCAGTGTCTGGCTGCAGATCACCCAGTATGATAGATGTCTCTTCTGATCCCACTGTCATCTCTTCTGACTGTCCAGGGAGCAGCGTAGATTGGTAGATGGTGTACCCTACCAGTGGAAGATCGCCTATGCTATTCCCATCAGCATTCCAAGCAGTCCACTGCAAACCAATCGTGATTGAAGTCATCTCATAGCTCACAGGAGGGGAAGACAATACTGGAAGAACTATAAGGATAGCATTCATTACATACGTGTACGTAAAATGATTACGATGTCGCTTCAATTATGTGCAAATTAAATATATAATGAGACATGTTATACATTTATGTAGAGACACTGTGAATTGCCGAAATGTTGAACTTAAAGGGGTAGTTCAGTTTTGGTAGAGAGGGCGCTGCACAACACAATTGTTTAGTGAGGTAATGAAAAACTCAGTGTCGAATATGAAAGAACATGCAATTTGAATGGCAGAATAAACTTTATTTGGTCAAAATCGGGTTCAGAAATGGCTAAAATGTCAATAAATATATCCGATCGTAATAAATTTGGGCCCCAAATTTATTCGATGATTTAAAAACAAAAATTAAAAATGCTTACACTTTTTCAAAATTTGTCAAAAGCGGTTTTTAAATAGTTGTTGATGATCTCTCTATTTGTATCATTATTTTAACAAAACATAATATGCATAATTTTGTCTGAAAAATGGTTGAAACCAATGCTTTTTTAGAGAGTACCATCTTGTGTTTTAATGGCTCTTTTTGAATAATAACAGTCTTTTTACTTAGTTGTTTGTAATTTTTATAGCATTCTAGCATTGTGGAGTTATAACTATTAGTTTGTAATGTTACTGTGTAGATATAATTCCACTAATAGCATACTGGGCTTCGATCGGTATAATAGTATAATACTGATGCAATACTCTTTAAGAACAATTTCGGAATGTGTAATATCAAAGAATTTCAACAATTCTCCTTACCGTAGGTTATGGAGTTCACTTCCAATCTGGCTACTTCACTGACTGGAAACGTATACAACCCGCAGACATAAATACCGGGATAAACACTTATAACTTCGAAGACCACAGAGAGCTCATTGTCCAGTGTAGTGCTCGAAACCTTGGTTATTCCAGTGTTATCAATCACCATGTTGACGTAGTGATATAATCGGACATCTGATTCCATTGTTAACGAGCTCCCAACAAGTAAGCAGGTAAAGGTTGATGATTGGTAGGGATTTACAGGGTTCGATGTAACACTTTGAATTCCTGTAGAAATAAAGAGAAGCGGCAAAAGAAGAACAGAAAGAAGGTATTACCAGGGAGGTGGTAACTCCCATTTCCCTGATATTACTATTTTTAACGGCTGCCTTTTTAATGAAAACAGCATTCCAACACAGCAGTTTAGATGTTTGTCTACCATTCGAGCATATTTGAGTTGTAAGTATTAGCTTGTAATGATATCGTACAAGTTTAAGTAACGAAAATTAAGTTTGACCAGAACTGTACTATCCCTTTTAAAATCTAAGTAGACTCGTATGGTAGACCATTTAACCTAGAAATAACATAATACAACAACGCAATATATGAGACGTTTAAGAGATGTTACTCCAAGAAATCTCCTTAAAAATAAAAATGTTTAACAAATGTTATGTAGTGCTCCAAAGCAATTCATATTATTCGTACCCACCAACTAACAGCTTTTCATAATTTAAAGTCCAACTTAAAATTTAAGTTCAACAAACACCCTCTGGTTACCTTGTTCACAATCAGGCAATAACCAGTTAGGAAAGCATCCCCCGTTGCATGTCCCTGTCACCTTGTTGCAATCCGACACGTCGCAGTGATCATCGCGACAGGGCTGTGCACAGTTAAGGCCATAATAAGGACCCTGGCACTCTATTAAAATGGATTGAAAATTAGAAAATGTAAACAATTTTGTTTAATCAAATATTTAGTGTATTTTACTTTTTAATATATTTCATTGAAACGTGAAAATCTCCTGGATGGATTCATGTCATATATCTTATCTTCCTTTTCGAAAATTGGGGTAAAGCATTCTTCGTAAATTATCTGCAAAATATTTCTTCGAACTAACCTAATATTTTCAAATGAGTCGACTATGGTGAATGAGGGTTAAAGATTAAAAAAAAAACGTTTTGAAAACAAAAAACATAACAGCAACTTGTAGCTTTCATTAAATTAAATGCAATAAGCTCTTTATTCCAAAATAAACAGCGATATGAACCTCACCTAAGCAATTAACATGTCCATTATACACTTCATATCCGGCGGCACAGCTCATCCCGGGACACTGTCCAGTGGTCTTGTCACAAGCAGCATCGTCCAGACAGTGACACTTCTCAGTACAACTGGGGCCGTAGTAGCCGGTTGTACATGTGTCAGGAACTGTGTTTTGAATTAATGGATGGTTGGAGAAAAAATGACTGCTTCTTTTTATACCTAAACGTGCAAACACGCACCTTCAAAGGAGTTACCTGTGTGTCAAGCGATAATGCACCATTTAACGTGTTAGGTTTTTAAGTTGTTGTTTTGTATTAGTGTGTACAGTTGACAAATGTCTTAACATGGCCAGGCCGTGTTAGATGAAAATATATATCTCATGTATACAGAGCGTATCAAAAAAAGCGTTACACTTTTGAACATTTTTTTAAAATTACATTTTTATATATTTAGAAGATTTGTTCATAGATGAGCCCAATGGTCTCATCTATCAAGTGCCACTAACAAAACAAATTTTCGTTCACGCTTGGGCGAACACTGACTGCTTTTGTACAGAGTGTCAAAAAAGGCTTGCGCCAATTTGAAAGAAGAGGGACAATTAAACCAGCAGACCGAATAAGTACTCCCATTCAAACAAATTGCTCTTTGCCATGAATTTAAGATTATTTTATGATAGTGTAATCATTTTGTGCAATTTTCTATCATAATTTAAATGATTTCATTGCTTTATGCATGGGTTAGAATAAATAAGCCATAGATTGATAGATAATAAAAGGATTTGCATCGTTAATGACAACATTTCCAGCCTGTCCTCATTAACGATGCAAATCCTTTCATTGAGTGTGACACATACAAAAGATGACCCAGAAGCATGCATGAACGAATATTCATGTTGATAGATTGATGGGCTGATTGGATTGATGGATTGATTGATGGATTGATTAATGGATTGATGGATTGATTGATGGATGGATGGATGGATGGATGGATGGATGGATGGATGGATGGATGGATTGATTGATTGATTGATTGATTGATTGATTGATTGATTGATTGATTGATTGATTGATCGATTATTACACAATCATAAAATATTCTTAAATTTATGGCAAAGAGCAATTTGTTTGAATGGGAGTACTTATTCAGTCTGCTGGTTTAATTGTCCCTCTTCTTTCAATTAGGCGCAAGCCATTTTTGACACTCTGTACAAAAACTGTCAGTGTTCGCCCAAGCGTGAACGAAAATTTGTTTTGTTAGTGGCACTTGATAGATGAGACCATGGGGCATCCATCGACATGAAATAATCTTTTAAATATATACAAATGTAATGTTGACAATTTTTTCAAAAGTGTAACGCTTTTTTTGATACGCCCGGTATAGCCCACTACCAGTAGTAAATAATTACACAGGAAGTTTTGAAGGTGAAGTCGTGTGTAGTATAAAACTAACATGTTAGAAGTGTAAATTAACAATGGCTCATACATACAATTTTAATTAACTTTAAAGGGGTAGTTCAGTTTTGGTAAAGAGTGCGCTGAACGAAATAATTTGATGTGAGAAAATGAAAACTGAGTGTCAAATTTGAAAGAGCATACAATTGTAATGGCATAACAAACTGTATTTGATCAAAATCGGTTTAGAAACGGCTGAAATATCCATATATAATCGGAATAAATCTTGGGGCCAGATTTATTCAATGAGTTTTGTTTTAATTTTTAAAATGCTTGTACACTTTTTCTTTAACACTTCAAGTATGTAAAAAGTGATATACATTATAACAATGATAATAGTGCATGTACTAACATAGTTAAAATAATAGGAGTAGTACTAAATAACAATTATGGATATGTGTAAATACTGTAAATGTAATTCAAAATTATATAATTTGTTCAGTATTTTGTAAAAGTAACTTGTGACTAACATCAAAAGGCATGGTTGATCCTTGTTAGCTTATTCTGTGAATTTCTTTATTGTTTTAATAATGTATTCAAGTATCATAACGATTGTTAATACTCATATGGTTTTCTCTCATTTCATTTAATCTAATTTCAATTCAATGAAGTCTATAATGTATCTATTATATCAGTTGTAGGCATATTAGTTGACGTACTTTGGCAGTTTTCCCCCGACCAGGCATTAGCACAATCAGTGTTATGGCACAACCCGGAGTAACGGTTACATGCAGCACCACCCTGGCAATGGCAGCTTTGCGTGCATCCAGCTCCATATTCACCAGCATCGCATACTGCAGAAAGCAAGTCAAAGGATATTAACTTTGAATTTAGTGGCGTACGTACAGTAATCTGACTGATGGGGGGTAGGGGCGGAGAACACATTGTGTATCTCTATTTCCATAATGCTTCTCATTGTTAGAGTCAAATTATTGGGATATACACGTGCACCCCTCCCCATAAAGCTACCCCACTGATTGATAATAGAAGTCTGTGATCATGTATCGCAAATATTTTCGAACTCCGGTTTTCCCGTCCATAACAATGCCGACTTCAATGTCGTCTATTGTCGACCAGTTTCACAAAAAGTTTATTCAATGTAGTTATTTGTCACACATTATCGTCATTTAAAATTCGTCGGTCACAGTTCATGAACACATCTGTGATAGACAAATTTGAATTGTAGTGGACGATAATGTGTGACAATGTGACTAAATTTGGTACATTTTTTGTTAAATCGATCGACCAAAAACGAAATTGAAGATGGCATGTGCAAATTCCAGGCTCATCGGGACAAAATTGAAGTACAAGTTTATACAATTTAATTTAACAAGTGTGAAAATGAACGAAAAAACCTATACTTCTTTGCTCTTCAAGATTTCAAGACCATTGTCTATTTATGAATAATGTACTAGATGAAACCATTATTTTTGTAAAAATGCGAATTACAATAGACAAAAATAATGAAAAAAGCAAAGAAATGGGATTCCAGCGGGATTCGAACCCGAGACCTCCGAATTGCTAGACTGGCGCTCTTACCGACTGAGTCCCAAAATCCCCTTAGCTTTCATCGCTCGAATGGTCAGAAGCTATTATAAACCTGACATAAACCCGAACAAAGGGTTTTCTATAGATCAGTCGGTAAGAGCGCCGGTCTAGCAATCCGGAGGTCTCGGGTTAGAATCCCGCTGGAATCGCATTTTCTTTGCTCTTTTTTAGTCATATTATATTTCCTGTCAGTTTTTCTATGTGTTTGAATTAATTATACAGAAAAGCTGCATCACTTCTGTGATCCCTCGCGTATTAGACCGGCAGCCCAGAGGTATGTTGTGCATCGAAAAGCGTACTGATTGTTGAACATATGAATATTTAGAGGAGAATGTAACAAATCCAAAAATAGTCTCCCGGGGTGTACCCGTGGATAAAGGGGGTCTTTTGCGCCTCCAAAGTTTGGCCCCTGGGGATTGACAGATGCTTCTATTTGTTTGCGAATGTATCGTGTTCAACACATTGACCACATCGCTCACAGCAGGGAGAGCGAAACAGATTACAAAGTGATCGCTGATGCGTATCTGGCAATTTCGGAAAATGTTACGTTGCCTGTTTTGAAAGACGAAATACACGTTGATGCATTGGGGATTATATCCAAAACCTCAAATTTGTCTTACAGATTACATAATACATATAGCTAGCACGTTTTAATATGCCAAAGGCCATATAAATACATTTGAATGAACCCCATCACCAAAACAAGATCAAACAGGGCTTCCACTTACAAATGAATTGTAAGACATTAAATAAACACCCGTCTAGAAAATAGTCGAATGCAGAGGAACCCATACGAGCGCATGGCATAGCGACAGGTCACACACATTCACCTATGGTCATGCGTCACGAGGTCGCGTTACAACCCGATTTGAGATCCTGAGAAAGAATGTCTATTGTCCTCTACATGCAGCTATGGCGCCAATACACACATAAAACTGACCACTGATTTTGTGCAGCGATCGTGTCGTCTGGGTTCATTTATAACATTTACGTATACGGAAATACAATTTCTGAAAGTGGAAGCTCAATTTTTTTAAAGACAACTTTGACGAGTCGATCTTCAACATTCAGAGGCATCTGTAGGGTAATTTAACGGATGACATTTGTATCAAATATGTATTCTGTAATCTGTAAGACATATTTGTTAAGTTGCAAGAGGTTTTGGATATAATCCCTAATGCATCAACGTGTATTTTGTCTTTAAAAACAGGCAACGTAAAATTTTCCGAAATTGCCAGATACGCATCAGCGATCACTTTGTAATCTGTTTCGCTCTTCCCCCTGTGAGCGATGTTGAACAAGGTACATTCGCAAAAAAATAGAAGCATCGGACAATCCCCAGGGGCCAAACTTTGGAGGCGCAAAGGACCCCTTTATCCACGGGTACACCCCGGGAAACTCATATTTTGGGATTTGTTACATTCTCCTCTAAATATTCATATGTTTAACAATCAGTACGCTTTTCGATGCACAAAAGACCTCTGGGTTGCCGGTCTATATTCTCCAAGGTGATTTCTATCCTTCGGGTTTATGTCAGGTTTATAATAGCTTCTGACCATTCGAGCAATGAAAGCTAAGGGGTTTCCGGGACGAACACCGAACAAAGGATTTTCTATAGCTAAGTCGGTAAGAGCGCCGGTCTAGCAATCCGGAGGTCTCGGGTTCGAATCCAGCTGGAATCCCATTTTCTTTGCTCTTTTTCATTCTTATTATATTTCTGGTCAGTTTCTCTATTATGTTTGAATTATACAATAATAATACTAGACTCAGGCCCGTAGCTCGAGGGGTGCGTTGGCTTACACAACTCAAACCAATGGTCTCAGCGATGATTCTCCATCACCCCCTATCACTATATTTGGCTTGAAAAAGGAGGATAGTTCCTTTAAAAGTATGCCATAGATTGTATTCACATTGAAGCAGAACGTTGCAGCTGATAGTGACATTTGTTGTGATGGGGCGTGGTCATGTTTGATAACACTAATTGTCACGCAATTCATCATTATTTTCATAAGTAGAATGCACAATTAAGTCCCAAAAACACATCCTGTAGAAACTGAGAAATTGGTGAGTAATTGGCACATGTGTTTAGTCTGGAATATTTAGAGCACACCTCACTTTTGAAAATATTAATTAATTATGTGAAATTAATTTTTAATTTCACACCGCAATCACACTTTCCGTTATATTCTGCTTAAATGGATAGTTGAGTTTGTTTTGGTATAGAGGGCGCTACACAAAATAATTTGTCTGTGAGATAATGAAAAACTGAGTGTCAAATTTGAAAGAGCATACAATTTTAATGACAGAATAAACTTTATTTGATCAAAATCAGTTCAGAAATGGCTGAAATATCCATATACATAACCATTTGTAATAATTGTGGGGCCCCACAATTATTTTATTATTTTGAACCAGCCGTTACATTTTTTTATTTTTGATGCTTCCTTTTTTCAAAAAATTACAAAAGAGGTTTTTAAATAGTTGTCGATTTTCCCACTATTTCTAATCACTATTTCAACAAAACATCGCATGCACAATATTTAAAATTAAATGGTTGAAACCAATTAATTTTTAGAAAGCGCCCTCTTAAGTTTTAACAGCTCTTTTTAAATGATAACAGGCTTTTTACTTAGTCATTTGTAATTTTGTATTTCTTTCGTACATGGTGAAGTTATAACTGTTAGTTTGTATATAATGTTATGGTGAAGGTTTTGGTTCCTAAAATTCAGTTTGACCAAAACTACTCTCTTTAGCAGAACTCGACTATCCCTTTCAATATGAATAAAAACAATGTAATACGTTTTAAATTATTCCCAACAAAAAGGGCCAACAGTTTTAATCAACACCCAGATTTTGTTTTTTTATTTGTTGGCACTCGTCTGGACTATCAACTTTTATTATGCCTATTCATGTTTTTCGACAGAGTTCTTAACATCCTAACTTTCTTGTTGTGGAATTCAAACCGTAGCCAATGTGGTGTACCATATGTATAATAAACGCATACATATCTCTTCAATACAAGTACTCTGTACAATAACAAAGTGAAAATAAACATTCTAGGACTATTAAGTTTAGTCAATGTTACATATAGAATTAAATTAATATATTTCATGATTACAAATCAATGTGTGTACATATAATTCTTATAATGTATATATGTGTAAGCATGGTAAAGAAATATGTCTAGTATATTACCTGTGTTACAGGCCAGTCCCTTGACTATTGCGGTACAGGTGCATCCGAATGGATCCGGGAGGCAGAACATGTAGCCATTGCAATCGGTGGCAACATCCCTATCAGGAATACACCTGTATTCACAGTCTAGTCCAAACCGGTTCCCGCTATGAATCTCACAAACTATGAAGAAAAACTTAATAATTATACAAGATAGAACCTTTGATTACTATTTCAGTTGCTTTATTTGGTTTTATTCATACACCGATAGTTGCATTACTTTGTTAAAGGGATATAGTAACTTTGTTGACGTATGCACAACGTGATGAATGGTCGATAAAATGTATATTACATTGTGATTTGATATGTCAACTAAGCGTTGTGTGAACATTATTAAAATAGGACGTTATACGGCCGAGAAATTAGCTAAATTGTAAAGTGGTTATACGCATACTCATTGCACTGACTTTGTTCACAGTTGTGACTATCCAATGGAACATCAGAAAACCTAAATTGCAATTATCTTTTGATCAAAAGGGAAATTCGAAAAACAAAACCGGTCTCACGCTTTTATTGGTAATTCGAATACAACAAGGTATGACATAGCCACTAGGTAAGTTTTGTGGATTTTGACAATGTTTCTAGATCCCTTGAATGGCAAATGATATTAGTTTTTGCAAAATATCAGCATTGGGAAGTTTATCGAAAATATATATTTGGGAAAATATTTCACCGCCACTTCACCCTTCTCCTCCTGGTTGAGTGAGTAAAGCCTAACGCACAAACAGCCCGCATGCCACGTAACTTTTGCACTCAGCGTACAAGCAGTTGAATTTCAAGTGAAGGTGCTAGATTTTGTGTTTGGTTTTATTGCATTTTTTGTAAAATCTTTACATTAACGTTATTATAAGTTAAAGTATTCTTTTAAACACATGGCAGGTTATTGTTTGTTTTTTCTCCGTCTTGGTGTTTTTTAGGATATTATATATTTTCCCCAAATACTATTTTAAATATTCATACCGGAGGTAGCAGTCATAAAGCCAATGGCTTTCCTAGCTGCCTCCACATTCTCATGATTATTTTGTTGTATTCTAAATATGTTGTAATTTATGTTTCAATGTAAATTACAATATTTGTATCGTAATTTATATGTTTTCATGATTATTATTATTATTATTTATTCGACCAAAAAGCATAATACAATGTGAGGAGCAGTATGTGGGCCAGGGTTCACAAAAGTAAAGTACATTACTGTTGCCCTAGGGCATGTGAACCCTCACACACTGCTCCAGAAGATGCAGCAATACGGAACATAAATAACAATAAACGTATACGAAGATGGTTAAAACAAAAATCATATATCAACGTCTAAATATATCTAAATTATCTTAAAGGGATAATTGAGTTCTTGTAAGGAGAGTACAGTTTTAGTGAAACTGAATTTTAGTAACCAAAACCTGCATCATTACATTACAAACTAATAGTTATAACTAGAAAGGAACACAAAATTAAAAATGACGTAGTAAAGATCATGTTATCATTCAAAAAGAGCCGTTAAAACGCAAGAGGACGCTCTCTAAACACTCATCGGTTTCAACCATTTTGAATAAAATATTGTGCATGTGATGCTTTGTTGAAATAGTGATTAGATAGAGAAATAACCAACAAATATTTAAATACCTATTTTGTAACTTTTTTGAAAAGAGGAAGCATTTTTTTGAATTTTTAACGGCTGGTTCAAAATTCTCTAATAAACCCGGGGCCCCGGGTTTATTACAAATTGTTATATTTATGGATATTTCAGCCGTTTCTGAACCGATTTTGATCAAACAAAGATGATTTTATTGTTTAAATATTATGCTCTTTCAAATTTTACACTCAGTTTTTCATTACCTCACAAACCAATTAAGTAGTCTAGCGCCCTCTCTAACAAAACTCAACTTTCCCTTTAACCACGTAGAATAGAGAATGCATTGATGAAATGATTATATCAATTAATGTGGCTCATATTTATATGGATATACGGAAAATAGTTATACAAAGAAAACATGCACTGTATACATGTTTCGCGGTAATAAAGGCATTGGACATGAGTATTACCGCTCCATCGACTATTTATAATAAGACTCAGACAGTGTAAAATGCTAAGGAACAATTCTAAAGCAAGGCTGCATATTACATAATTGCAACTTAATGAACTTGGTAGCCAAAATGAGCCCATTGAACAGAGAGGATAAACGACTTTAAAATGAATAAATTAATGAATGATTCTAACAATTAATGATTAATGTGGCTCATATTTATTTGGTTATAAGGAAATAAATATATTATGTATGAGTTTTACAAAGTAAACATGCTTTGTTCTACATGTTTCGCGGTAATAAAGGCATTCGACATTAGTATTACCGGTCCCTCGACTATTTATGATGAGACCCAGACCGTGTAAAATGGCAAGGAACAATACTAAAGCGAAGTTGCATATTAAATAATTGCAACTTAATGACCTTGGTAGTCAAATGAGCCTATTGAACAGAGAGGATAGATGACTTTAAAAGAAAAAGGAATGTAGGGAAAGGTGTAAGAATGGCAGCATCTTTGACACTAGATGGCAGACTGTCCCACATTGTCTCTAGGCAAACGACGTGATGGCGAACAAAAAAGAGATTGTGTTCTAGAAGTTAGATGCTGAAACGTCAAACTGTCAGGGTGTCGAGGATTCACAATAATGTTTCCAGAGAGCATTGAACAATCATATACACCAGAGAGACATTTGAAAGAAAAGGAACAAAGGAGATAATTTCTCCTTGATGACAATGAAAACCAATTGAGAGCTTTAAGTCTATCAGCATAGGCCATCTCACCCCTCATCTGTTTAAGTGCTATGCGCGTAGCTGTCCGTTGAACGCGCTCAACCTGTTGGATTTGTGCCAATGTTGTGGGGTGCCATACAGGTACGCCATACTCGAGTATGGGTAGCACCAAGGACTTGTATAAGGAGAAGATGGCATTAGTGGAGGCACCTCGGGCTACAACCCTGATAAATCCTAGAAGTCTATTAGCCCGAGCAGTAATTGTAGAGATGTGGGTATTCCACGACAAATCCGAACTAATCGTTACTCCTAAATATCGAAATGATGAAGGGGTAGATGTAAGCACTACTTCGCCAAGTTTGTATGTAGGACGTAGAAAAGCACGTTTTCTAGTAACGTGCATGACTTTTGTTTTAGAAGGATGAATGAAATAAAGAACAATTTCTATTTCAATTTGTAATACAAGTGTTAATTTCGATATGGTGTGTGAGGGGCACTTTTCAATACTGTTATTTAGCTTTAAAATCAAATAATGTGGAATCTTGAAATACAAATGAAGGAATGTTATGTAGATGGCATTGTGCACAACTTACTTGTCAGACAATTCGGTCCTTTGAAGTTGTTTGGGCAGATACATCGCCCCGTTTTATCATCACAAACTCCTCCGTTGTAGCAATTGTCACATATTCCATGGCAGTCTGGATGCCCCCATTTACCAGGCGCACACTCTGCATAATAATGCGATTATACAATGATACATGAATGTCAGTTGATAATGGCTCTAGTAAATTCAGGTTGATACAATCATAGGCGTAGGAGGCGCCCCCCCCCCCCCCCCCCCCCCCCGCCCTGGAGTTTTCAAACGGCTATGTTTGGGCAAAACGCACCTGAAATTCGGGCAAATCATGATATATTCGTGCAAAATCACGTCATATTTGGGCAAAATCATGTTACATTCGGGTAAAACCGTCTCATATGTGGATTGAACCAACAATTAAGAGGAGATGAGTTTTCTTTTTTTTATTTATTCTTTTGCTTGTCAGGTGAACATTCGGGAAAAGGCCTTAGCCCCCTGAGGAGAACGTGCCCCTACGCCCATGGATACAATCACGTATAGTCCATGAGCCAAGTCCAGAAAGAGCCTAATTTTAGGAGTTTGCTGCACCCACGGACGGGCATGGAAAATTTGGTATCAGAGGAAAGGACATGAACCCAGCTACCGAGAAACGTGTGTTACCAATGTTAAAGTCATGCCTGTAAAGTGTCTAACTCTACGAAAATTACTTCCTCGTTTCTCTTCTACCGTGTTGTTTAGCTTATGGTAAAAGAAGAATAAAATACGGTTTGATTTTTTCAAATGTCCCTTTAGTATGAAGATAATTATCATTGAAATCTTTTATTTGAAAAACGTTGATCAACGCTTTTGAAAAAAAGTACAATTGTCCTAGCTTAACACGTCCGGATGCAGCACGCGCGGGAAACATTCCGGAGATTGAACTTTGAGCCGAGCGAGCACAAATTCCATGAATTCTGTACTACGTCTGTAAACATACACGGGTGCGAATATCTCAAACGGATGAGTATTACTGCGACAAAGGTATGGCAGACCATCAGTATTCGGTGATAAAATATGAACTCAATATTCGTTTGTTTCACTAGGTAAACAGTGTTCGTTTTCTTTCAAACTTTCACAAATCTTTCAATTGTATTTTACAATGATATTGATATAGGATTGAAGTCTCAAATGTCATTTTGTGCAATATCTGACACTTTACAGGTATCATTTTAACCGAGTACTCAAAGTAATACAGGCCTACAGAGCAGAACATTTCTAATAAGGAAGGGTATAACAAAACTGCTCAAATAGGTCATATAAGTGGTTGCTATGTAAAAGTCGTTGCTAGGCAACACAATTGCCTCCATAGATAATCATATATATTTCATTTGCTTTGCACCATCAATGTTACTAATATATGCCTTGTCTGTTTGTATTTTCAAAACTTAACATACATTTTTGTAAACCTTTACAAGTTATATTGTCTTAATCAAATGGATTTACTCTAATTGTACAGCAAAATGCCATTTTCATGAAAATTGTGGTTTGATTAACCAACACCTATATCATAGAATATTGTTGGAATGCTTATTTTTCTTGAATTGTATTACCTTATAAACAATATCGAGTCAACCAAAATAAATTAATGGTTCAGAGATTTGTTTATTCAGTTTTGAAAAGAAAATCACTTTAAAAAAGAAACAGCAAGTATTTATGTAGGGTTAAATTGGTTGCTAGGTAAAATTATGTTGCTAGGCAACACAATTTGATGAATATTTACCCCCCCAATTCTTTTTTCATTTTATTAATAGTGTTTTAATCATTGGAAACGTACATTTATTTTACAAATTATTAAATAATTTGTAAGTAACTAATTTTTCTAAATTCCAGTTGTATTTCATGTGAAAAGGGCATGTATCATATAATTGGCGTTGCCATGGTTACGAGCAACTATTTTGATGCGGGGTCAGCATTCCTTGGTAGCTGGGTTTTGATACCAAATTTTCCATGCACGTCGGGGGTGCAACGAAATTCATTTTTTCTTGCCTCGGCTCAATCATGGACTAGTAGTTTAAATCGAATGAAGCTGCCTATTTAGACAAAATATAGAATATCAACCACATTGATAAAGGTTTAGTCGTAGTCTATAGTCGACTAGTATTGTAAAACTTATTCATATACCAGTTGACTTGAGAAGGCTTAACTGGCTATTATACTCAACAACCGTATTATTGCAATGGTCCGCAAATCAGTGCTGTAGGACTCGAGTCCGGACTCGGACTCGAGACCGGTCTCGAGTCCGTATTTCTCGGGACTCGGACTCGGACTCGGACTCGAGCCAAAAAGACTCGGCTTCGGACTCGACCAATGGTGACTCGTGACTCGGGCGAAAATCGGGCCGAGCCCGGCAACGAGACCGGCATTTTTTCCGTTTTCCCACGTTTATTTATAGTTCATAAAATTACCCCAGCGCAAGCAAAAACAAACCCGTTTGTTGCACCACAAATTGTCGTACCTGCACAAATTGTCGTAGGCGACAATTTGTGCAAAATGTTGACACCACAAATTGTCGCTTTCTGCACAAATTGTCGTTTGCGACAATTTGTGGAGGCGACGGCGACAATGCTGGTAGCTGGCACCACAAATTGTCGCCACACCTACGGTCCTGTTCAAAGCCATGATGACATACATTTTTGATTAAAATAATAATTCTTGACATATGTATACCAACGCACCAACATTATAAGTCACTAGCTGCCTCGGCGCTTCGCGCCTCGGCAGCTAGAATCGGCGCTCCGCGCCTCATTATTGAAAAATGAAATTTAAAAAAAATAATAATAAATAATAATAATAAATGTAAAAAAAAAAATTTAAATAAAAAAAAATAATAATTTAAAAACAATTATTTATAAAATGATAGTAATGGTTGCCATCATCATCACCAATTCCACCACTACCATTACTACCATCTTCATCATCATCATCATTGTTATCATCACCTTTATCCTCAGCAGTATTGATTATTGCCTTCTTCAATACCACCACCAGTATTAATTCATTATATCCATCATCCCATCATTACTACACCACTATCGTGTTATCATTTTACCATATTTATTAATATTACTTTATTTTCTTCTGAATTAGCACCTGCTTTTTCGTTGATATAACTTTTTCGTATCACCATTAATGTATTTTGATCACCATAATCATATTATCATGTACACCTTCACCACAACCACCATTTTACTGTGTCGTCAAAACCATAATGTTCATTATCATTGATCATTGCCATCATCACCTTCTTTTTTATAGATCATTACCACTATCGCCATCATCAGCTTTTTGTTCAAATTCAGTTCATTCTGATCGGTCATTGCATTCATCACTACTACTACCAACATCATTGTTACCACCATCATTAACACTACACCATCATTTTTACCATTATTAACATAATAACTATTATCTCATCACCAGCACAATCACATCGTTGTTTTTATTTTCATTTTATTCATATCAATAATGTATTTATCATTCATCATGTTTACTCTTACCACCACCACCATCATCATTATTGTTGTTGCATCAATTTTCATCTTCATCATTATTGATAATTGCTATTATCCCACCATTAACATTATCATCATTATGATCATCACTACCAACACTATGTCTGCATCATCATTTTCGTCATCATTAAATATTGTATCATCATTGCCACCACCACCACATCATTCTTACCACTATTATCAACACACCATCATTATTACAACCATCATTTTTAGCACCATCTTATTTATTGGTATTTTTATCACTATACCTTCAACATCATCATTATCACCACTACCACCTGTATCATTATCATTTTCATCAATATGGCTGAAATATCAACAAATGCATTTGATCTTATAATTATTTGGGGCCCAAATAATTAGATATTTAAAAAAAAATTAAAACATAAATAAATATACATTTCCATACACATTACACACACATATGCATGGACACACATACAGTAGGCGTTATGCGCCTATTATTCGTTTTGAGAAAGGATAATATTACAGATATTATTACAGTGAAACTTCATTATAATGGACACCTCGTGTCCAATGATTTTACCTTGTTAAATCAGATATATTGCTGTATCAGGGCCTTAACAAAATAAAATACATAGGAGATGGACATGTATAATATCCTTGCTATGTTACAACAGATTTTGTGATAATGAGGTTCCACTGTATTTATATGCAAAACACTCACACAGCCACAACATACACAGACATGCTTAAATGCATATATACAAACACGCAAATACGCACACACAAACATACACAAATGTATAAATGCATACACATGCAAACGTAAATTGATCAATACATACTTTCACATACGCAGACTTTCATACATTAAGTATCACATACAAACATGCGCAAATGTATACATACTTGCACACACATATATAATAATAATTGTACACACATTTAATTAAATGCACATACGCATACACATTACACATGACGTAAACGCACACATACATGTACCCACATATGCATACAGATCGATACACGCATACAACACTTACGCATTCCTATAAACGCATTATGAAAACATGTACAAAGCAAGTGTAATGTAATGATTTATCATTTTATTTTATGCTCATTTTTCAGCCATATGACTTTCATTTACCATGGAATTCAATTTTCATACATCATTCAGTGGACTTATTAGAAATTCACATTTTATCAACCCTTTGATAGATTTTTACATAATATGAACAAAGTTACTAGATCCCTTTAACCCTAAGCAGGCCAGGGGGTGGAATGCACCCCCCCCCCCTCCCTTGACTGACGTTTAGCGTGATAATTCCGCAACGCGCGCAGGTATTGCCGCATGATTTTTTTCATTGAAGTCTTACGCAACTTTTGAGACCAAATTTGCGACATCTGTGTATACTGTTCCGAAGGCACATACAATTTTGTGGTGAATTTAGACCCATAAATCGCTCATTTTCGTGATTTGTGTACAAATCCTATGGAATTAATTTTTGCTGAAATACACAAAACCTTCATTATTTTTCATTCTAATCACTGCATTAATTTAATTTTGGGCTAAAAATGGTTGGAAAATGGTCATAATTTATTCCATTGAAAAAAAATTAGATAACATGAGTTAAAAAAAATAACAAAAAAATACATAAGAAATTTCAAAAACAAAGAAATTTCAAAAACAAGGAAATACATTAGGAAAATTTTGCTGTCACAATTCTAAATTTTGAAAACCTTTTAATTAAGTCATAAAGAATATTCATGCACAAAATTAGTATATATTGTGCAATATTTAGTGATTTAAAGACAAAAAGGGGATTTTTGCATAAATTTGCATAATCAATTAAAAATTGATTCTTCAAAAAATAACAAAAATATAACGGCGGCTGAGATCTCACCTCCTGATCTCCCACCTGGCTATATAGCCAAAATACCCCGGCGTGGTTATAAGGGGTAAACAAAATGTGAGTAAAAATCAATTAATATAAACCTAAGGAAAGCTTCCCCAATCAAAATGAAAGTGTGACTGTAGGTAAAGCATATTTGTATTCATTGTCAAAGTAATAATGGATGAAAACATTATTTGTGGGTTGGTAGACCTACACTTCAGTAAGAAGATACAGAGATCAGTATACAAGGATAAAGAGCATACATTGCACTTTTTTAGACCTATGTTGTTACTCTACCTGCTTTAGTAATTTGTTAATGATTTGTATTATTGCGTAGATTGCTATAATTTAGGAAAATCCTTAAATTGGCAACACATTGTGATATTTTAAAAACAGATTTCGGCAATCAAATTGGTAACTTTGCAGCAAAGTCATTTCATATTTGTCTTAAATTGTTATTACTAAATATTTTCCACTTACTTTTATATACGGAGTTGCCAATTTGTAGAGGAAAATAATGATAAATTTGGCCTTAAAATAGCTCTTGTCCTTAATGAGATAGTAATAATAATAATAATAATAATATATACCATTTATAGAGCGCTATATACTGTATCTAGGTGCTCTATTTATAGGCACATGATTACTTTAGGTCATCAGGTACAGTTAAAACTTAAAACCTGCACAATTACTTGCGCACCATCTCAAATCTCAGGGGAGTTGGACTACCTTAAATAAACAAAACTAATTTGTATCATTAGAAATTTAGAATTACAACATACTGCATAATGCACAAAGAATCCACAGTGTTGAATTACAACTGAATCTACAAATCATTGACAACAGAACAACATATCACACATAAAACAAATGTGTGTACAGGGCTCGACATTAGCAATTGCCTTGTTGCCCGGGCAAGTCAAAATTGATGTCGGCCAAGTCAAATTTGGTAAATGGTTTAGTTTGGTTGCTTGATCGGGCAACTAAATAATTGATGAACTATGACTATAAGAAAACACTCTAAATCTCATCTAGAAATAAGCGGGCAAGTCAATTTTCTGTTTTGGGCAAGAACGATGTTTAAATCCATGATTTCACTTGCCCGAACGGGCCAGAAGAGAAACAAGTTAGCGTGGAGCTTTGAATAACACACTTTTGATCTATTAGCAAGAATGGAATTTTACATAATGTACTTGGAAGAAGACTATAATTCTATGCTACATGAAAATCTGGTTTTGCAATATAAATATGCACTTGTTTTGTGTATAAAATCTAGACCAGAATGTCTACATAATAATACAACTAATAATATATTACATTTAATATATTTACATGTACATGTACAAATGATTTACCAGAGTGGAATATGATCAATTAAAGTAAAGTGACTGCAGCCAAACCAGCACATAAAGACCACCATAATAATTATGTAGACAGAAAAGGCAGTATTTTTAGCAGGAGGTTTCTGTACTGTTTCCATTTTGTGGTTTGAAATAAAGACAACTGTGAAGCAGTGATGCCTGTGGTTAGCGGGCAAGTATGTATGGTATTGGTAGCTTATTAAATGATCAATGATGAATCTACAGCCATTTCATCTTTTAATACAAAACAACTAATTCATAAATACAATTGATATTAATTTTCCCTAAACACCATGTTTTCAAACTGACCTGCTTTTTAAAATTTGCATTACCAAAAGAAAAATCAAAAGCACTTTTATATCGCTTTGCATTTTTCTGTGAGCGACACTATTCATAAATAAAATCACTGACATTTGCTTTGCTATGCATATTTCTTACATATGAGATTTTTTTTAATGTAATGCAACTATAATATTTGTTATAATTCTCAAAAGTTTATCGTTCATGAATTAATATGTACTTATTATTTAACATCCTGATTATTTATTACCTATTTACCTTTAACCCTAAAAGGGCCGGGTTATGATGTCTTTCTACAGTATGGGGGGGGGGGGGGGGTGCATGGTCATTATGCTCCCTTAAGATCTTTGTCTCATCGCCGCGAAAATGTGCACAGATGTCAAGTAAGGTGCATTTAGAATTAATCAGACAAATCACAGGGGGAGGGGGGGGGGGCATAATGGGCAAAGGCCTCTAGGCTTCTTAGAATTAAGTCCATAATTTAGCATTTTTAAAAGTTAATCTTAATGAAAACACCTATATGGAATTATTCCACCTGTTTTTCTGGAATTCAAGAAATAACTACAACTTCTTTTTTTAAATTTTGACTTCAAGGAAACTGACAAAATGAAGATCAAATTCCTTTTAAAGAGTTTATATCAATGCAAAGTTTGACTTTTTTTTTTTTTTTTTGACGTTTGACTACTCTGTCTCTCATATATTGTGGGAGAGCATAGTTTGAGGAAGTCCTATCTAGGATATAAGTGTATAGTCCCACAATAGTGCATTATAAATGCTCAATGAGAATCATCGATCCCAAAATGAGAAGTTCAAAGTAAAAAATTACCGACCTGTGCTACCAAGTGGCCCATGTATATTGTGCAACTGGTTTCTAGCCGGCTTGCTCCAACACAGTAAGAACACCTTAAAGTTCCAACTTGGTATGGGGGTGCAGAGAATGACGTCGTGAAATTAGATAATTCAAATGAGGTGCATTTTTCTGACAAGGTTCAAGGTTATTATTTTTATCATCATGTCTGGATCATCGCTAAAAATATGTATCCCTTTGAATATCTTGAAATGAGAAGAATTCTTTGCACACTTGGCAATGATCAAAGAACCGGATCTAATGGTGTAGTATTCTTGCCGTCATACTCAGAAATTGAATTGCATACTGGAATTTTAAATGTCCTTTTCGCATTTGCGACGTTCTCCCAGAAATCATGATCATCTGTAGAAATCGTGTGCAAAGAGGACAATTGAAGATGATCATCCAGGTTAAAGCCTGTAGTGTAGTACGATGCAGAGCAGAGGTTTTGTCTTCCAAAATGTATTTGAATGGTCTTTTCATTAAGAACTCACATAATGTGCTTCACTTCTCGATCAGTACTATGCTGAAGAACCTTCCGTGCAGGTATGGATGAATATGTAACATGTTACATGTCCCATGTAACTGTAATTTCTTCACGCCCTGTCTGGAAATTCCTTTCTTTGCTCAACTGGTGTAAACAGATTTGCATATCTGAGGAAATGTTGCAATGTAAAGTTGCTCGCTGGTTCCGTCATCAACAGACTGCAATGTCGTGTCAGATTCTGTATTCCACCAAGCCTGTGGAGGAGTATGGAATTGCAGCGCCCAGCGGTGTTAGCCTGTACAACTATTGTGTTACACGATGGGATGGGCATATCTGCAAAAAGAAATAAATAGATTTCTGTTTCAGTCCAGATTGAGCTCTATTCGATTACAAATTATAAGATAGTACAATAGATTACCATGGAAAGACGTTTATTGAGGATGACAAACCTCAACCTTGGCCATACAAACCAATCAATTTTGAAAAGAGGTTGAGGTGGGGTCCAATGCAGGAATTATTATTATTTTTTTTTACGGGGATACTTTTTCAATCTGATATCTTATCACAAGATATTTAATATAACACCATGGTAATTTTAGGGGCTACCTACTAAATTTTGGGGGCTATTTAAAAGATTAGGCGGCAATATCCTGGGGGGGCACTTGTTCATATTATATCTACGTACAGAATCGCATTGCGTCAGTGCCTTTTTTTTGCGCGGCTACTACACTAATGCAGTGTACATTGATTACGCCATCACATAGCGCCATACCTGTTCTTCTGTCATGTGTAAAATACTCTGCATGTTACACATGACAAACTACATGGTACTATTGTTCTATTTAATATCGGTAGCGTCGGTCGTAACCATTAATAACCCCGTCAAAGTGAATGCACAAACACCCCTTGTACACTGCATGCCACACCAAGCGAAAAAAATATGCACTTGCGCATGCGATTCTGTACGTAGATATGATATGCACGAACAGTATATAGGCGAGGACCTTACTGCAACATTCATGCAGTTAGAGCGCAGCATAAATTTCTATTGCATAAAACACACTTGGGCAACAATAAAAATTCAATGTAGGACAGTAGGATATGTACAAATTTGTTTTCATTGACATTGTACTTTATATTGTAGTTAAGTAAATAAAGATACATGTACCTGCCGGCTGCCGGTTATAATTTGAGTATTTGAATGATACAGGTAAGGTATTACAGGTCAGTTACAGCACTACCTGCCGGTTATAATTTGAGTATTTGAATGATACAGGTAAGCCTCGTAAGGTATTACTACAGAATAACAGCGAGAAAAATGTGACGTTAACTGACATCGCACTGTTTCTGAATAGACCCTAAAAGGCCTAAATGGCGTATCGCACTATTTCTGTATGGACCCTGATGCCATGGCGTACCATTTTTTTTAATGAACCCTAATGGCGTATTGCACTTCTGAAATGGACAATAAATGGCGTATCGCACCTTTCCTGAAATTCATCATATTATTTTCAAATTGACCCTATTTCTCTCGGTGTCTCGCACTCACACTGCAAAAACAAAATGCTTCTACAAGAATCCCAGCACTTTATCCCCCACAGTGCAACCCGTATACAATAACTCGGTATACTATACTCGAGTGCAGCCACGCACACTAACAAATCTATCTATATCAACTACTCGACAAACTACGAAAACTACCACGGCTCATATGCCAGAACCCTCGGGGAAGAAATCGCCGCCGATCACACACCGAATGAGTAGCCTACGGGGGTAAGCACGCAAAATAAACTACAGCATACACACAAAAATCGTATAAATCACTTACCCATGATTATTGTAAAATGCAATCACCACCGTCACTTCTGGAATGGCCGTCTCTTATCATATTTCACCAGTATATCACCAAATAATGATATTTGTACGTGGAGCTCGAAGATTTCTGAACACAACTGCACGATCCGACTCGACCCAAATTTTACACCGGGCCGAGATACACATTCTGTAATTATGTTTTTGTTTTTGTTTTACTGATAGTATAGCAATGTGTATCTCAGCCCGATGTCAAATCCACAGAAATTTACCCACATTGTTTACGATTTTAAAAACATTTATCTACATTTACGCTACAAATTTGTTTCCGCTTTCAAGACTAATAACTTGCCTAGTACATAAATATTATTTGTTTTTTTCCCACACAACTATTACAGCGAGAAATTACACCGAACGGCAAACGAATTCCTCGCGGTGATGAACGGCAATGCCAAAAAAACATGTCAGCGAGCAGTGGGGAAATTTACCCACGTTGTTTACGATTTAAAAAACATTAATTGAAATCTCAACTACGCATTTGTATTTAGTTTCTAAGCAATTCATTTTTCTGGCGGAAAACTATTTTTTATTTTTGACGTGAAATTTCTAGCGCACGAAAAAGCAGCGAATGACGAACAATGGCATGGGGAATGACTGCTAACCGCCCCTCCGCAACCGTACTCCAAAACGGTTCTGAACTTTATATATTAAGATGTGAGGTTTGTGTATAGTGTGTGAGTGTGTGTATTTGTGTATGTGTGTGTGCGTGCGTGTGCACACGTGGTATGTGAAGGATTAAGGATGGGTGTATGTGTGATCATGTAGGGTGTATGGGTGTGTGTGTGGAGGAGTGACGGTGGGCGTGGAGGGGTGTGTTTTAGGGATGGGTGCAGTGGCGTACCCATTGTTTTTCACGGGGGGGGGGGGTGTCGGTGAGGATTATTCGAGTGGGGTGTCGTTGAGTTTTATTTGAAGGGGGATGTAGAATGTTTCGAGGGGGGGAGGGGGGAGGGGTGTTGGTGAAGAGTTTTCGAAGCCTGTCAAAAAAGGCCGAGACCGAGATCACTAATTGGTTTGGGGGGTCCGATCGAGACCATTGGCTATGATGGTCGAGACCACTTAAAGTGGCCTCAAGAACAGTTACGTCATGCAGTGCTCGTGCGAAATTTGCAGAGAAGATTAATTAATTGTAAAAAAGGTTTCAAGAAATCTAATACAGTCAAACCTGTGTATAGTGACCACCAGATGGAAACAAGAAAAAATGGCCGCTCTAATCAGGGGACCTCTATAGACAGGTTCTATAAAATCTTATAAATTTAAACCTCTGTATAGTGACCACTCACTGCAAACAATAACATTGACGCTAAATTGCAAGTGACCTTTATAGACAGGTGCCAAAATATCGTTTACAGTCAAACCTGTGTATAAAGACCACCAAAGGAAAACAAGAAAATTGGCCGCTATAATCAGGTGACCTTTATTGACAGGTTCCGAAATATCGTTTACAGTCAAACCTGTGTATAAAGACCACCAAAGGAAAACATGAAAATTGGCCGCTATAAACAGGTATCACATATATACGTAAACTTTGTATGGTGACCACCCAAGGGCAACAAGACATTGTGTGCGCTATAAACAGGTGACCTTTATAGACAAATTCCATAAAACAGTGTACTGTCAAACCTGTTAATAGTGACCGTCCAAAGGAAACAATGGAAGTGGGCGCTATAATCAGGTAATTTATTATAGACAGACTCCATACAATTAAAATTAGATAGTCAAACCTGTGTATAGTGACCACAAAATGCAGACAAGAAGTGTGGACGCTATAAACAGGTAACCTTTATACTATAGACAAGTTCATTTAAATCATATAGTTCAGTTAACCTGTTTACAGAGACCACAAATGGGAAACAAGAAATATACAGCTATATGACGTTGTGTTTGTAGCCAAATAGTGCTTATTGTCACATAGCTGCGCATGCGCACTGCTTCAAAATATGACGTCACCGTACCAGTCCACTAGTGAACGTACAAATCGAAAAGTCCGTAGTCTCGGTCTCGGCCTCGAGATTTGTTGACGGATCTCGGTCTCTGCTTCGTAAAAATCTTCCACTGGTGTCGACGCCGAGGCCGGCCTCGAGTCCACCAACACTGATTATTATTATTATCATCATCATCATCTTTGTAGCTTGAAGACAGCGACTGACGACAATTTGTGCAATATGCGACAATTTGTGGTGTGAGGTTTTACGTGATTTCACAAATTGTCGCCGGGTATGGGGACGGCGAGAGCAACACAAATTGTCGCAAACGACAATTTGTGCAGGAGGCGACAATTTGTGGCGTGAAATTTTGCACAAATTGTCGCATACGACAATTTGTGCAGGTACGACAATTTGTGGTGCAACACCCGTTGTTCTAGCGTACCTTACTCGCTTGAGTGGCATTCTGGAAAATAATCGTAACATCGCCTCAACAAGTTATTATATGCCTAAATAGACGTTGAGATTAGTCGTTTTATGTTTTGGAACACGTAAGACACGGTCAAGTATTACGGCCAGAACGTGAATTAATTTACGAAAGCCTGAAGCGACTATTGCGCTAGCTATACCAGCGCGCGAATAACGGACCAAAAACAATCGACATACTGCGTTGCATTGCGAATTGCATCTTCAATCAACCAGTCATTCAACAATCATGTCTTCAGTTTCTCGTGTCATACTGTTTTGGTATACGGACCATAGAGAGTTTGTTGATCGTTCAACAAAGAAAAAACATCAAGCATATACCCCAGAGATTTTTGGGCAAGTCTCTAATGGGTTAATGATGCACTTTTACTTCAAGCCTGTATTATGAACCATAGTTGTCAAATTCCCATTTTTAATTGCAACACAAATGTTCAATATTTGTTAATTAATATTTGTTAAAATGTATCATGCCTTTACTCTTTATCAGTATTCATTAATACACTATACATACTCCAGTACTGACATACTCTGATTGTAATAACTTGTGGTAATTCCATGAAAATATCTAAAATGGGCCAAATTTCAAAATCATTCATGTTAGGCTTTAAGCCTCTTTAGTCCAGTAGTTATCAAATGTTCATAACTGACAGTTTATGGCACAAAGTGTGAATGTTCAGCTATTTGATATTTTTTGCTAAAAATTGGGATCTTTAAATGATTAGAAAATTATTGAAATTTATGCTTAACTTTAACAATGATTATTGTTCAGCAACTTGACTGTTTGCAAATAAAGTTATATCCCATTAATCCATTTGACAGTGAACCTTAGGAAAAGATATGCAGCAGTTCCTTATCCACTGTATTTTTTGGAAATTAAAGGGTGACAAAGATCAAATAAATACTTTTCCCGTCTGTCACATTTTGTATGAACTTTTTTATTTATTTTTGATTTGTATTGAATTTGTCTCATACTCTGTAATAATAACCTTTGACATTGCCCAAAATCATTTCTGCAGATAACTCTTTGTCATTTCTTTGATGGTGTTTATTATGAAGGTAACTGTTGTAGTAAGAAGAGAAACTTAAAATATATAAATTCTCTGACAAATGGAAGTTTACAATGAACCAGACAAATATTTATGTTATAAAGAGTTCACTGTAAGGCATTTATCATTATGAAACTGATGTGTCATAAAAAGAATTGCAATTTAAGATTGTTCCCGTTGGGACTCGGACTCGGACTCGGACTCGGACTGGACTCCAGGGACTCGGACTCGGACTTGGATAGGGTGGACTCGACTACAGCTGCACTGTACTGCCGCAAATTAATACATGAATTGATACTAAACACAACAAAAAAAGTAACTCCCCCCCCCCCCCCTAAGCAAAATGGCGTAACTTTGGGTTTGAGCAACATAACTTGGCAGGAATGTTTCTAAAATGATTGGCTAACGTCTCTGTGAAAATGAATTTAATCCGTCATGCCATGCATGAGTGAGCACACATTAAAGGACAAATGTCACTTTTCAAAAGTCACAAGAGTCAAAAAGTGAAAATTCTGCCTTTGATGTGTGGTCACTCATCCATGACTCGACGGACCAATTTCATTTTCACACATAAGTTAGTCAATACATGTAGGAACAATCCTGCCGAGTTATTTTGCTCAAAACCTTTTCGTTAACAAGTTATGTTATTTGATTATGGGGGACTTATTTTTGTGTTGAGTTTAATTGATCAGTATTGTTGGAATAAACTCAACAAAAAATAAGTCTCCTCCTGATTAGAATAACATAACTTTTTAACAAAAATGTTTTGAGCAGAATAACTCGGCAGGATTGTTCCTACACTTATTGACTAACTTCTGTGTGAAAATGAAATTGGTCCTTCGAGTCATGCATGAGTGAGCACACATCAAAGGAAAGATTGGCACTTTGTGTGCTCACTCATGCGTGACTCAAGTGACCAACTTCATTTTCACTCATAAGTTAGTCACAGAGTATAGGAACAATCCTGCCGAGTTATTTTGCTCAAAACATTTTTGTCAAAAAGTAACGCCATTTTCATTAAGGGGACTTACTTTTTTTGTTGTGTGTATTACAAAAGCGTGCATGATTCATAAACACAACAAAAAAGTGAGTCCCCTAATCAAAATGGCGTCACTTTTTGACAAACTTGTTTTGAGCATAATAACTCAGCAGGATTGTTCCTATACTTTGTGACTAACTTCTGAGTGAAAATGAAGTTGATCAATTGAGTCACGCATGAGTGAGCACACAAATTGCCAATCTTTCCTTTGATGTGTGCTCACTCATGCATGACTCGATGGACCAATTTCATTTTCACACAGAAGTTAGTCAATAAGTGTAGAAACAATCCTGCCGAGTTATTTTGCTCAAAACATTTTTGTTAAAAAGTTATGTTATTCTAATCAGGAGGAGACTTACTTTTTTGTTGAGTTTATTCCAACAATACTGATCAATTAAACCCAACACAAAAATAAGTCCCCCTTAATCAAATAACATAACTTGTTAACGAAAAGGTTTTGAGCAAAATAACTCGGCAGGATTGTTCCTACATTTATTGACTAACTTATGTGTGAAAATGAAATTGGTCCGTCGAGTCACTTTTTGGCTCTTGTGACTTTTGAAAAGTGACATTTTTCCTTTAATGCGTGCTCACTCATGCATGGCATGGCGGATCAAATTCATTTTCACAGAGACGTTAGCCAACCATTTTAGAAACATTCCTGCCAAGATATGTTGCTCAAACCCAATTTGTTAAAAGTTACGCCATTTTGCTTAGGGGGGAGTTACTTTTTGTGTTGTGTAAATATATCACAAAAACGTTTACTACACATGCTACTGTCTATTTTGAATTTACATTATTTAAATATTGACATGACGACGCACTATGTATACCTCTGACAATGAGCCTGTACAATCCGCCCCGACTCGTTGATCTATCAGCATAATAGTGGATCTCGTAGATTCCTCCATCAGAGCTTTGGATTGGGTCAGGGAACGTGAATTGTAGAGAGCCTTGAGCTGAAGCAATGAAATCACTACCATCTTTCCTCCATCTGATGTCACTATCAGGATGTGTAGGAGGATCGTCCGTCAACATGCTAATGACCACTCCTGTGTCACCAACATTAACAGTCCTGGTGAAGACGCTATCACTGGGAATAAATTTAGCTGTGGAATATGAAAACATAATTATCAAAAGGGAAATACATTGTAAAAATATTCAAAATGTAAAGGGAGAATAAAGGCCTATCAAAACCTTTCGCCCAGAGATAAGGATGTCATTGATTACAATGTGATTGGCAAATCACGTGCATATAAGATATTGAAAAATAAATATTGAAAAATAACAATTATTTATGGTAGCAATCAAAGCAGAATTCAATCTAAATCACTCGATTATGTAACAGCCAGAACTAATATGCTGCATGGTTACAGGGAAAGTACAGTGTTGGTATAAAAGACGCTTCAAGAAATAGTTTTGTTGTGAGGTAATGTAAAACTGAGTTTAAAACTTGAAACGGCACACAAATTTAATGACAGAATCGACATTTATGATCGCAATCGGTTCAGAAACAGCTGAAATATCCGTACGTATGTAAATCAGATTGGAATAAATGTGGGGACCAACATTGATTCAATAATTCAACAAAATTATACACATTTTTGAAAATCTACCAACATGGTTTTAAAATCGGTTTTGATGATACATGTATATAATTATTTTCACCAAACATCACATTCTCATACCATGCATACCGAGACCATGAATACACATTGAATATGATTGATAATAAATATCACTGATGATGAATAATGAATAATAATGTAAGTTGTTATAAAAGAAAATACCAATTAAAATAGATTGTCACTTTCCATGGCTTGTACCTAAGGAGCTATCGATACAATATTACGCTATTACACTATAGTACTAGAATCCGACTTAACAACAAAAATTGAGCTCATGTAAATATTCGAGTCCAGGGCCCCGTTGCAGAAAGAGATAAGATCGATTGTAAGTTACAATTGATTTTAAGGTCCAGTTCAGGTTTATCCCTCTAATCATTTTGTTTGGGGTACACTCTTTGTATTTCTGTATTGTATAAAAGATGTTCCCATTATGTTTTTAATTGCTTTTATTACATGGGACACGTGCCCCAATACCACCCCCCCCCCCCCCCCCCCCACCCCGCCACCACCACCGGCGCTACTAGCAGTGGAGGTAAAATATCAAGCATGCAATTAGGTTGAAATTGGACAAAGATATCTAATATTCCTATACACCGTGTCCCAGAAAAAACGAAACCGGGTTTCATGGCAGAAATTTTCTGTCATAATGAATAATTTATTTGATGATATATATATGCCTGGAAAGCTCTGTGTCTCTTCTTTCATTTGATGTGCAACTTATGGCACATACTTCAAGCATGACTGAATTAGAACAATGGAAAGTGGTGTTACCAATATTCAATTTGCACGCATAAATTTGAAGTTTGGGTGAGTTTTAAGAGTTGTAAACGTACTTATTTTTAAAAAGGACAAACACCACATAAAAGTTCATAGTTTTATCTTTTACATGACACCTCATGCTCAAAAAATAAATGATTTATGCCAGAGAACGAGTACAATGAAAACATGCCTGATTTCTGCCCGAATGAGTCAAAGTTGAGTAAGAAGTCGCTCAGCTTTCCTGACTAGCAGCTGACAATGGACTTTGATGCATAAGTGAATTTACACAAACATGGGGATCAGGAAACAGGAAAGTTACTCATTTGGGCTGGAATCAAGCATGTTTTCATTGTATTCGTTCTCTGGCATATATAATTTATTTTTTAATCATGAGGTGTCATATAAAAGATAAAATATGAATTTTCATGCGGTGTCTGTCCTTTTTTCAAAATAAGTACGTTTACTACTCTTAAAACTCTCCCCAAAACCTCACCCAAACTTGCAATTTCTGCGCGCAAATTGAATTTTGGTAACACCACTTTCTATCGTTCTAATTTAGTCATGCGTGAATTATGTGCCATAAGTTGTATATCAAATAAAAGAAGAGACACATAGCTTTTCAGACATAAATATATCATGAAGGAAATTATTCATTATAACATAAAATTTCTGCCATGAAACCCGGTTTCGTTTTTTCTGGGACACGGTGTATAAGAGGAAGTAATTACCATCACTTCTCACGAAGAATGTTGATATTGTGGTTGTTTCGAATCCGATTTTGGACCCTCTGCAGTAGAAGGGTCCAAAACCTAAGCCAGAGCTCACGATCATCGGGTTCCCATACTGGGCGTTGGGGTGCAGGACAGGAGTTCCTGGTGGCGAGTCAGTTGGGATGGGAGCTGTCCGTCCAAACTCGAACGTGGTCTCAGAACCAGGACCAGTACTGTAGCATTGGTACTGTGCTCCACCATTATTTACTCTTGTTTGCCGTCCGGTCAATATTGTCATGTGCAGATATGCATCTGGAAAGTGGAGAAATTATATTTATGAATATTTGTGGATGTTCAATGCGCACTCAAAAAAATATAGTAACTTTTTTTCAGATAAACGCATTACAATTGTATACTCAGGACATTACAATTAGACATAATGAGGGCAATCACTGTATACTGTACAAAGAAAACCTGATGAGAATAATGATGAATTTTGAAATTATATTGATGATGTTTACATCAATTGTGCTGAGATTAAAATAAATAATGTAATTTAGGAACTTATAATCTAATTCGCCTTCGCATTAGACTAACACAAATTATACCATTATAGACAACTCAAATGTGTTATACGTAACTTCCGGTTTAGGCATAATTATGCTGGGGATAATTAATAGAGTTTTAACAAGTGAGATGATGACAAGAAAGAAAGTGGGGGTGAAATGAGATAGAAATGAGAGGAGAGAGATGAAAAACAAAAACAAATTGAAAAGCAAAAGGGAAAGAAAAGAAACGAAACAATCAAAAATATAATTACATTACCGGGTAATAGCGTCTCTCACACGTTAGCAAGTTATCGTTACGAATTGGGGCGAGCAAACTTGATATGATAAAAATCGGTTCAGACATAGCTGAAATGTCAATAAATATATCTTCTTCTAATATTTCTTCCTCCGATATGAGCGGAGATCAGCAGTGAACTATTGCCTGGCATAGGATATGTCAAATTCGGACGGTGTAGCACAGTTACAGCAATTATAAATAATGTAGACGCACATTATAAATTTTCAAAATATATTGCAAACAAAGAGATATTAAACGAGAAGAGTCTACTGCAGATAAACAAGAGAGGGGGGAAATGATATCTATTGTCAAGGTCACTGGGTCACCTCCATCAACAGCCTGGAACACACAAGGTGGGAGACCCAAAGCGCGAACACGGCTTAAATGTGGGATCCCACGTTTATTTGATGATTTAAGAAAAACAATTTGAAATGCTTACACTTTTCCAAATTTACAAATTTGTGTATGCACAATTTTAAAGAAAGCGCCATGTTGTGTTTTAACAGCTCTTTATGCATGATAACCAGCTTTTTACTTAGTCGTGTGTAATTTTGTAATACCTTTCTAGCATGGTGGACTGATAACTGACCCGTATGTTCGTATGATTATTCCACTCTCCATGATACGTGTAGGCCTACCTCCAGTACTAGTGCGTAAACTGAAGAAACACAGTCATATAATCATAATAAAAATTGTAGGTACAACTTTCATCGACTGTCAACAATAAACAATCATGCACAAATTAGCAAAATTGGAACACTTAAAAAAAAAGTTACCATGCGCAGACGGTGTTAGAGAGCATAAGGCTAGTATTCCGATAACTCGCCACCAGAGATGAGAACCCTTCACCCCGCAAGACGTCATCTTGTCAATGGTGAGGAATCATGCACTTGTCCAAGAGTTATCACGAGAGTTATCACTGTCCGTATGTTGACAGTGAGAATTGAGTTCACGTCTAAACAAAATAGAAAATACGATTTGTCTATTTGCTGATTTGTGACGTTCCAACTGGGCCCCTACAGTTCCGTGCACAATTACTATAGTACACTAACCGTAGGTAGTTCAATGCAAAGCTGAGAATTAAGTTATAATAATGCAAACAGCGTCAAACCCGAGTGCCTTCATAATATTTTTTTTTCATCCCGGTGTATGAAAAGGTTTTGGAAGAGAAAGGAAGGCATCACAAATATAATTCATTAGGGGTCTCTTCCCCACCCCCCGACAGTTGTGACAAATATCTCAGGAAACGTCAACTCATATTCAGTTAAAAATCATATTATATCATACTAAACGGACCAAATTTGGCCTATATTAAGGCCAAAAATTTCTCGTCCAGAATATTGCTATTATTGATTTGTTTATTATGTCTTAATTAATGGAAAAACAGAGGGAAAGAACATCGTGCTAACCCCCGAGAAGATATGCTCCGTATACTACTGTACTAGTCCCGTGGACTAGCATGATTATTGTCACAACCAGGGACAATTGTTGGGAAACTCCCTTTCAAAATATCTGATCATTCGTAATATTTCATTTATCATGCTCAGTCATGCGCGAAGGCACCGTAGCCAATAACTATACAAATAACAAAGTAGAGCGAGTCATGTTCCGCCATTGGCTGACTGTGGGCTTGCACCGTCACAGACGGTGGTGATTGAGCAAGTGATAAAATACCTTGACAGTGAATATGAATTTAAATGTAATCCCATAACAAAGAAACGTATTATAACCAACCTAAACCTGCACATTGAATGTATATATTTAATGCACATAGTTTTCTTGCAAATATAAATTTGTGTACGAATCATATTTTCCATAAACCTCTTTCAAATGCGTTGTCTAGTTGTCGAAAATATTACATGAAGAAGGAATCGGAATTGGAAATGGTGCTAATCTCTTGCCTCTTGTCAACACGCGTTACATTAATTTTTTACAGGGGCTTGTTTCATGAAAGGTTGGTTATGTTCTTGCAAAATCTTGCCATAACTTGGCCATTTCAAATCGTAGTGATGCATGAAAGCATCTACAAGGGTAAACCCCCACTTGGTCTAAACCCGCTTGGTCTAATATCCACTTCGTCTAATCCGTCTAAACCCATTTCGTCTACAACCACTTGGTCTAATAGCCGGTTCGTCTAATAACCATTTGGGCTATACCCTTATCGTCTAATATCCACTTGGTCCAAACCCACTTAGTCTAATGCCATTTCGTCTAATCACCAGATTGTCTAATATTCTATTGGTCTAATACCACAACGTCTAATATCCATTAGGGCTATACCCACTTCGGCTATATCCAGATGGGCAGTTTCTCACTTCGTCTAATCACCATTTCATCAACTTCCCGTTTGGTCTAATTGACAGTTGGGCTACTCCCACTTGGGCTAATGTCCCACTTGGGCTAATGCCCACATGGTCTAATGCCCACATGGTCTAATGCCCATTTGGTCTAATGACCATTTGGTCTAATGACCATTTGGTCTAATGGAAGTTTGATATGATATAGGTGTTGGAAGAGGGGGTCTGACCACATTTTAATTGTTATACTGTATAGTGTGTTATTTTATGTGTATGTATTTCAGGGGCTGCACCCCCATGCACCCGTTCGAAACTAGGGAAGTTAAAATTACCACTGAATAACGAGTGTAATACAATTATATTTTGTGAAAGCATAATGTTATAAATGCCTGTGAAATATCTTAATGTTAACCTGTGATTCATGTTTGCTCCTCTCTGTAGTCAATAAATCAAATTGTCTTTATTTAAGCATTGGAAAATAGGTGACAAACTACTTGAGAGTCCTTGCCAAATTTGTTCTTTGAGACTGTTGTAGATATGTGTTGCCTGCGGGGAGGGGGGGGGGGTATACCAGTTGTTTTGACATACGAGATGATTGCTTGTAGTTGTACGAGATTTCATTTCCACATTCATATTAATTAGGTTATTTAGCTCAAAGTATGAAAGTCATTAAACAATCAGTTCAACAAGGACTCTCAAAGCGAAATGTGTTTGAAGATGAATATCGATAAAAGAATACAATATCTGTTTATTTTGCATACAGAAAATATCTAAATTCTCTATGTTTTTTATTGATATTTGTTTCAAAAATAGTAATTTTTATAATCCTTTCCGAAGTTTTCATTTCATTGTTTAAGTGTCATTTTGCAATAAGTGTCCCGCTAACAATGAATTGAAACCAATCAGATTTGCCCATTTAGAACAAGTGAACTGACTCTTTCTCTTTCTGCAAGGGGCATACACACATCAAACATTATACAAGAGATTATACTTTCATTCTTCCCGATGACACATGTTCCCTCATACTTTTGGATACAAGTAAATAACAGGTAACACGTTGTTTAAAATAATGTAACAGAAATCTTTATTGTAACATCTTTTGTAATTGACCGACAACATCACTAGAGCCAGTCCTGCAGCATACGGCCATAGTGTTTGGAAGTTACCCTGTATAAACTGCATTGGCCACTAAACTAACATGTACGTGTACAAGTTAATCTTCTCACTACAAACAGAAGTACAGTTACAATATTGTGGATTATATAACAACAAAAACATTGATCCCCTTTACCAAGACCACACTGCTCAAAATAATTGTTTTAGGCAACATTCAAATTCAAAAGATCAAATTATTTTCTACGTCGGATTTTTTAATAACCCTAATTTCATTTTAGGACTAACGTACCCGATTTTATTTTCGGATCAACGAACCTTCGGAATAACGAACCTTCGGAATAACGAACCTTCCGAATAACGGACTGTAACCATATTTACAGCCTTATGGAATCGTTCATACGGTATACGGTATACAGGCGGTGGCCACCACACAGGTCAGTGTGGGCGATCGTTAGACCAAATGGGAATTAGACTAAATGGTCATTAGACAAAATGGGAATTAGACTAAATGGTCATTAGACAAAATGGGAATTAGACTAAATGGTCATTAGACGAAATGGCATTAGACGAACTGCTTTTAGACCAAGTGGAAAATAGACCTGTTGGTATTAGACGAAATGGTATTGGACCAAATGGTTATAGACCAAACGGTAATTAGACCAATTGCATATGGACCAAGTGAAGAGTAGCCTAACTGAGAATTAGACGAACTGGTATTAGACGAAGTGATAATAGACGAAACGAGGGAAAAAAAAGTAGACGAAGTGACAATTAGCCCATTTGTTGATTAGACAAAACGGCAGTTGCCTAAATGGGCATTAGACCTAGTGATGATTAGACCAAATAGGTTTAGCCGAAGTGAAGTTAGACGAACTGATGATTGGACCAAGTGGTACTAGACCAAGTGAATAAGACACCTCCGATCGACGGTCATCGACCATGTCCTAAACAAAAATGTGTTATAGTGCTATAGTGTTATAGTGCACTGGTTCCTAAATTTAGGAACCAGTGCACTATAACAATGATTGCCCATTGACAAAAGAATCATTCGGATGGGAATATCTCAAGTCAATACGTAACCTATTCCTTTGATTTTCGGTATTTAGACATTATTTGTTATGTTCTTTCTGAAAATGAAGTCCAAATTTAAAAATTCTAAACAAAATGTTTATGACATCATTTATGACATCTTCACCACTCTATGCAAACTGTGTACTATGAGAGTAAGCGTAGACAAGGAGTGATGCGAGAGGGCGCTATAATATGAATGTAAGAATGGCTCAAGTCCTGGACTTTGGTCATTCATTCATACTATATTTCACTCACTCATTTTAGGCACTTCCGGGGGAAATTAAGGTTAATCCTTTATACACAAGATGGGCCCATGTATAAGCAACAATTTCCCATGTTTAAAGGGATAGTTGAGTTTTGGTATAGAGGGCGCTACACGAAATATTTTTTTTGTGAGATAATGACAAATTGACTGTCAAATTTGAAAGAGCATAATACTTTAATGACAAAATAAACTTTATTTGATCAAAATCGGTTCAGAAATGGCTGAAATATCCATAAACATAACCAGTTGTAATAAAAGTGGGGCCCCATAATTATTAGAGAATTTTGAACCAGCCGTTACATTTTTTGTTTTGTTTTTTGTAATGCTTCCTCTTTTCAAAAATGTACAAAAGAGGTTTTTAAATAGTTGTTGATTATGTCTCTATCGAATCACTATTTCAACAAAACGTCACATGCACAATATTTTATTTAAAATGGATGAAACCAATGAGTTTTGAGAGAGTGCCCTCTTGAGTTTTAACGGCTCTTTTTGAATGATAACAGGCTTTTTACTTAGTAATTTGTATTGTTTTATTCCTTTCGAGCATGGTGGAGTTATAACTGTTAGTTTGTAATGTAATGGTGCAGGTGTTGGTTACTAAAATTCAGTTTGACAAAAACTGTATTCTCTTTACCAAAACTCAACTATCCCTTTAACTCAATTTGGCCAAAAATTGTACTTGGGTCGTTTTTATATTCAGGTCTTCAATTGATCCATTGGATCTTACGATTAATCACGAATCATCATGTTACAGGGCCCAAATGTACGGTACAAGCATTTGGGCAAAGGCATAAGCCTCCCCCTCCCTAGCAAAGATCCCCCTCTACCAAAAACTTATGCAACTTATGAAAAGGTTATGAATTTAATATGACCATTTATTCTGGTGTATATATATGTTGCACCCACCCCACTCCACTGCTCATTAATCAGAGTCCACAGTGCATAGCTTATTATAGGACCTGCACCAATCTGTCAGAGTGTAACTATAATTTGTATGGTATTACGAATAGCCACCTAGGTATTGTGACATGATGAATATTGACCCTTCTTGTACATTATTAATAGCGATCCTTATAGTACATTATGAATTGCGACCCTGATATTGTAAAATTAGTAGCGAATGACTCTTAATATGAATTATGAATAGGGACCCTTCATGTTTGTTAGAATAGCGACCGCTTCATAGGATTATGATTCGCGATCCCTTTCTTCTTCTTTTTGAATAATGAACCTTTTGAACAAAGACAATATGAAAGTGACCCCATTTCTGAATTAGGAAAAATTTACCATTGTGTATAATGACCCAGCTGAGGTCAGTGTGTCAATTCCACTTTTTATTTATACTGAATGGTCTAGTGACCTTTGACCCGTGTCTGAAATTGATGCCAAAACAACGATGTAAATTGGTCATTACTCTCCGGTAGACACATGGCAAGAGTGTTGGTCAAACGCAGATTATTATTAAACCCATCTTCTGTCAACATCAGGTTCCATGTTATTGAAATAATTATTCTGAAAAGATTTGTAGCTGACCATGTTGTTTTGGAATAGTGGGAATAAAATTACTGATGTTATAAATAGACTTGGTTTTGATGCCTGTGGTATGCTGGCAATAAATTGTGGCAATGATTTGTAAAGATAAGCCATGTTCATGTGATCCCATCTTTTAAGGTCAAGTTTATTGTATATTCAGTGCGATATAGTGTCATATTAGGCAAATACAAAATTGGGCAATGTTCCAGTGTTTAAGAAAAAATGTTAAGTTTAAAGGGCTAATAGTTTGATCTCGCTTACATGTATTTTTCATTACTATCACTACGAACTTCACCTATCACACAAACGAACACATACGAACATACGCACACACACTCACGCACGCACACACACCCATTCACTGACGTACACGTATATTTTTTACACTAATGTGTAGAAATATATTTACATTGCATGATAAAGCCCATCTTCACAAGTTGGCTGAGACACATACATGTGACTATGTAACACGGTCACACATAAGATTACACACAGTCACATGCATACAGCACACACACACCAACAAACACAGCTAAAACATGTAGGCGTATTACAACGTGCAAACATAATACTTTTTCATGTTTTATTCCTCTAAATATAAATTTAACATAAAATCAAATATCAACATGAATAGAAGCTGTGTACACAAAGCCATATTAAATCAATTACAAATGCGGTACAAATAAACTTAAACTACAATACTTAAAACCCAAAGCAGTTATGGGAATTAAAGTTACGAAAATCAATTCTATTTCCAAATTTGTTGATCAATTGGCTGAAATAGTATAAAAAGAGGGTTTATTTGGTAAAATCAAAGAGCTATAGCTCGTTGGTAAAATCTAAACTATAACATCGTTACATGCAGCAATAGTTCCATGCGCACCGCTAATATTGGGTCAACATTACTATCTCTTTCTCTAATTATTGACTTTCGTTAAATGTTTTTTGTACAGGTGTATTAACCAAAAAAAGTTCATACCTCGTGATTTTGTCTTAGCTATGTTCATGTTTGTGAATATCGTTCCATTTTATTGTACATGACTGTCAGTGCAATAGTTTGACAGTTTATTGAATAAATACCATTAATATAACATTTCACGGCTTGTTCCGCCCGTCATCGCCGGCTTGAGTTCCCGTACTTACCCACTCGAATTCGCGTGCGACGTCATCTTATTGCTAACATAGTCAACTTCAAAGGATTGTCCAACTTTTTACTTTAACAGACTAGTAATGATATTGTAAATCATGTCACATGGTCGGTGATAAAAGCCTATATTCATTTGCGTGTGGGGGGGGGGGCGTTTCCCAATACTGCTATTTAGCTTTAACATGTTTAATGGTTGTACGTATTAAAAACATGTATTCATGAACAGATGATTATGTATTTCACTCTTCATACCAAAATGTAGGTTATTTTATAATAAAAATATAACCACTCCCCTACACAACCCATCCACCCATTTGTCTAATGGGATGCTTTCATTTATTGGACTCATTAAAGGGATTTAGTAACATTGTCCAAATCCACTAATCCTACTTAGAACTCTAGTGGTTCTAATAACATACTAAATTTATATTTATTGAAAGAACATGCACTAAATTTATATAGCGCCTAATATGATTGATAATCATCTCTAAGCGCTTTACAATGATATTATTACCCCCAGTCATAGGATACAATGCAAACCAGCACACATTACGTGCTACCAATCTTGCCTCACCATATCCATACTCATACAATTGATGTATTCGTATTAAGAATAGAAGCATGGAACAAATGTCGATTATATGAATTTCCCTTTTGTTAAAACGATATTTACGATTAAGATTTTGTTTTATTCGTAATTTTTAAATATCCACTGGAATTGTATAGCTATGTACAAAGCCAGTGCAATGAGTTAGCGAATATTTTCGCTCATTACATGGCCATATCATATCCATTTAATGTGAAATGTTCACATTACTCGGTCAACATAGATCACAACAGGACATATGTTATCAACCATTCATCACGTAATATGCGTATATCAACAAAGTTAAAAGGGTAGTTCAATTTTGGTAGAGAGGGCGCTGCACAACACAATTTTGTTGTGAGGTTATGAAAAACTGAGTGTCGAATTTGAAAGAACATGCACTAAATTTATATAGCGCCTAATATGATTGATAATCATCTCTAAGCGCTTTACAATGATATTATTACCCCCAGTCATAGGATACAATGCAAACCAGCACACATTACGTGCACAATCTTCACTCCCTGGGGAGCATTCCTTCCAAGCGGCTCATGGGCATTGAGAAGATCTTTCATATATAGGCTTTCACAGTGGCGTAGCGTGGTCGGACTGATTGGGGGGGGCACGACAATTATTGGGGGGGCACACCTTATGTATTTCTTTGTTTTTCAAAAAATGTCCCCTTATGTTTTCTATTTATTTATTTTTATTATTGGGGGGCACGTGCCCCCCGTGCCCCCCCCCCCCGTAGCTACGCCACTGGGCTTTCACCTCCTACCGGGTCCCCAATTATACACCTGGGTAGAGAGCAGCAATTGTGGATAAATTGTTTGCTGAAGGACAAACGCAGTGGGCATGGTTCGAACTCGGGATCTCATGATCGGAAAGCGCGCGCTCTACCAATCTTGCCTCACCACATCTATACTCATACAATTGATGTATTCGTATTAAGAATAGAAGCATGGAACAAATGTCGATTATATGAATTTCCCTTTTGTTAAAACGATATTTACGATTAAGATTTTGTTTTATTTGTAATTTTTAAATATCCACTGGAATTGTATAGCTATGTACAAAGCCAGTGCAATGAGTTAGCGAATATTTTCGCTCATTACATGGCCATATCATATCCATTTAATGTGAAATGTTCACATTATTCGGTCAACATAGATCACAACAGGACATATGTTATCAACCATTCATCACGTAATATGCGTATATCAACAAAGTTAAAAGGGTAGTTCAATTTTGGTATAGAGGGCGCTGCACAACACAGTTTTGTTGTGAGGTTATGAAAAACTGAGTGTCGGATTTGAAAGAACATGCATTTTTAATGGCAGAATAAACTTTATTTGGTCAAAATCGGTTCAGAAATGGCTGAAATATCAATAAATATATCCGATCGTAATAAATCCAATGATTTGTAAAAATATTTTTTAAATGCTTACACTTTTTCAAAACTTTTCAAAAAGCGGTTTTTAATTAGTTGTTGATGATCTCTCTATTTAATCATTTTTTGAACAAAACATCACATGCATAATTTTTATAAAAAATGGTTAAAACCAATGCATTTTTAGAAAGCGCCTTCTTGTGTTTTAATGGCTCTTTTTGAATGATAACGGGCTTTTTACTTAGTCGTCTGTAATTTTGTATACCTTTCGAGCATGGTGGAGTTATAACTATTAGTTTGTAATGTTAATGTGCAGGTTTTGGTAACTAAAGTTCAGCCTTACCAAAACTGTACTACTCCTTTAACAAATCAATAGTAATTTATAACCATCGTTGGTGAGAATGAAAGAAATAATATACGGTATTCATCATAGTCTTTCATGAACTAATATAATTATGCATACTAATAAAATATACCAATATAATTATATATACTGCGATAATACGGAAGATGTAATAACAAATAATATGACCCGTAAGCTCCCTTACCCCTCCTACCCCCCCCCCCCTCCCCCTACCCCGCCCACTCCCATTAACGTTGACCCACACATTTTACATACAAGGGTAAACACCAAGGAATTAGACTTAGTGCATACATACTCACACACCCAATACACCACCCATCCACATCATGCACCTTTTAATGTGAATCTGCGTACATCGATTTCAATCTGAAAATAAACTAGTAATAACAAACACAAAATATATTAAGATCTGCTACAATGCACGAAATTAAAGAGCGCAATATTTAAACAGCTTCCCATTCTTAACTCCATAATAGCCACATTTATATTGATTGTATCTACACATATTTATCACATTAAGATGAGAGAATGTTAGAAGAAATAAAAACTAAAGACAATATACAAGAAATGCAATGATATTGAGAGTGAGATGGAGGGAAATAGTTACATAAAATGTGAATAAGCAATTAAAATACAAGCGTTTTATCCCCTACCACCCAGTTTGACAATTAACAAAACGTTACAAAAAGGTTATTATACTGTATAGTGTTCTTTCCCATTAAAGAACTGGTAGGGCTACGAATAAGTAAACCTTCCAAGGCCGGGTAATTAACAAGTTCAACAAAAAAGAGTTTCATACTCCCCTTTCTTCTTGACAGGGGGCTGGTCAAAACCATGGTACGTATGGTAAAGGTGAGGTGCGTCTTCTGATGACGTAGCTGCTGCTGGATATTCGTATGCTCCCTCATCGACGTCTTCATAATCTGGCGAGGGATCGGTCAGAGGAGCTGTAGAGACATGTGCCGCCTTCCACAGCCCTTGGTACAGGGGAAGGGGTGTCGAGTTCTCTGGACTTGGTTCCTTGCTTTGTCCAGATGACTTTTCCTCTCGCGATGTTCGTGCGCCCTTTCGCCAACTGCACAAGAAAAGAACATTAATGATATTATAACAATGAGCAAAAAAGTTGTGCTTCGCTGGGAATTGAACTTGAGACCCCCATAACCTTAGATTGTTGCTCTAACATCTGAGCGTCAAAGCTTGTATGATTTCAATAGTCCCCAGAATCCCTTTGGAATGTTTGTGCTAGTTAAAAGAACTTTAAACCCGACACAAACCCGAAGGAAAATAAATCTATGTGATCAACCGAAAAGATGCAATTATTTATTATAATGTTTCATGTATCTGTATCTATGACTTAGGTTTTTATATGCTAGATTACACCGCCTGCCTTTGACTATTCTATTGGATTAATTATACATCGACAAATGAAAACACTGATATGTTAGTGTCTGGGAACATGATAAAATGAACATGATGAATGCTAATTTTTTGTCACATTGTTGTAAAAATGTATTAATCTTCACCATGAAATTTACGATTTGATATTCTGTAAATTAAAATGTCCTTCAACATGCCAATAACAACTTCCATGTCACCATGCACGCTACAGTAAATTTCACAGATACTTTCTTTATTTTCTTATTTCTGAACATACACTCGTTTAAAGTCGAACAGAGCCCATTAGCTCACGCATTCTCTTCATGCAAACAATGCGGGTTTGTAAAAATATGCACAAATACTTCATACGCGCACAAACCCACGGGAATATTCCAGAATATGCACGTGTAAAATAATGTTGAACATGATTGTAGTTTTGTATTTTAACAATTATATTATTTCATGAGCAAACCTGAGGATGAAGAAGACGAGAAGAGGGATGAGGATGATGATACCCACAACAACGCCTCCTGCGATAGCCGCCAAGAGAGCACTGGTAGAGTTAACTTCTTGTAGTTAAAACAAGAACGTTGAGAGAAAAAGAGAAAATACGGAATGTTGCATAATTGAAAGTTATAATGTTGAAATCAACTTTATCATGCTCGCGGTTTGTGTAGAGAATGCATGCAAATTATAAACTGAATTACACGTATATTAATATAAATTCATTTATGTACATGTATGATTTATATGTATTTGTTGTCATAGGGTTCCGGTTTAATTTAGTTTTGAATTATGTGGCTGCATAATTGCATACGATATATTAATGACATCATTATGTTAATTTCAAAACAAACTATTCTATGGTTTCTCTGGAATAAAAATAATAATTTAAAAGAATAATGTGAATACAAATTACCGTATTTGAGTATTATAATTCAAAAGGCGCGTTTCCTGAAGGGTTTTTTCTTCTTCTTTTAAAGGGGACCACCAGGCAAAAAACAACACATAATACATGTTTTGGTACCGTTTTGTGATATCAAATAGATACCCAACATTTTTCAAAGGGTTGTGTAATTTCATAAACGAAGTAATAAATTACCATCACTTACGGAACTACTATTATTTCCTGGTTCCGTACGGGGCTACGGGGCAAACATTTGCGAGTGCGCCAATGCTATTCACGCGTACGTTTGGAAACAATAGAATCCCGGAAATAAAAAAATAAAAAAACAAACAAGGTTTCAGTTTCTGAATTTCTTTTCTCTTCTAAATATACAGACTGTCCCAGAAAAAACGAAACCGGGTTTCATGGCAGAAATTGTATGTTATAATGAATAATTTCCTTGATAATATATACATGTCTGAAAAGCTCTGTGTCTCTTCTTTCATTTGATATATAACTTATGGCACATAGTTCACGCATGACTGAATTGGAACGATGGAAAGTGGTGTTACCAAGATTCTATTTGCACGCAGAAATTGCAAGTTTGGGTGAGGTTTTGGGGTGAGTTTTAAGGGTAGTAAACATACTTATTTTGAAAAAGGACAAATACCGCATACAAATTCATAATTTTATCTTTTATATGACACCTCATGATTAAAAAATAAATGATTTATGCCAGAGAACAAGTACAATGAAAACATGCTTGATTCCAGCCCAAATGAGTAACTTCCCTGATCTAGCCTGTTTCCCATGTTTTCCCTGATCCCCATGTTTGTGTAAATTCACTCATGCATCAAAGTCCATTGTCAGCTGCTAATTCAGGAAAGCTGAGCGACTTCTTACTCAACTTTCACTCATTTGGGCAGAAATCAGTCATGTTTTCATTGTACTCGTTCTCTGGCATAAATCATTTATTTGTTTAGCATGAGGTGTTATGTAAAAGATAAAAATATGAACTTTTATGTGGAGTTTGTCCTTTTTAAAAATAAGTACGTTTACAACCCTTACAACTCACCCAAACTTTAAATGTATGCGTCAAATGACATTTATCTACCAACTTGAATGAATGTTCACACATCACTTTAATAGTGGACATGTATAACATATACAAGCATTGTATCAAACGTTCATCAGTTTTGAAAACGTGTAAAAAGGAACTAGATCTCTTTTATAAAAGAAAAAGACATGAAGCGGCGGGGCAACATCTTCATCACGGCAATCCCCCGGGTTTTTCAGATTTAGCACAAAAATAAATAAGTCCAACAGTTAGACGTTGAATTTGTATTAATCATATTTAAAGTGATACCTGTAAAGTGTCAGATATTGCACAAAATGACATTTGAGACTTCAATCCTACATCAATATCATTGTAAAATACAATTCAAAGATTTGTGAAAGTTTGAAAGAAAACGAACACTGTTTACCTAGTGAAAAAAAACGAATATTGAGTTCATATTTTATCACCGAATACTGATGGCCTGCCGTACATTTGTCGCAGTAATATTCATCCGTTTGATCTTGACGATATCCGCACCTGTGTATACAGACGGTACGGAATTCGAATTCATGGAATTTGCGCACGCTCGATCGGCTCAACATGTCTGGTCGGAAAGATTTCCCACGCGCGCTGGCCGGACGTGTTCAGCTGAGGCCATTGTACTTTTTATCAAAAGCGTTGATCAACGCTTTTCAAATAATGATTTTCAATGATAATTATCTTCATACTAAAGGGACATTTGAAAAAATCCAAGCCTATTTTATTCTTCTCTTACCATAAGCTAAACAACACGGTAGAAGAGAAACGAGGAAGCTCCAAGTAATTTTTGTGGATTTGGACACTTTACAGGTATGACTTTAATCGTGTTTTTGTAATACTGTGTACTTTCACATTTCACCAACTTCATGCACCTACGTAGCATCTTTGTCGATCACCCACATGGAAAATTATACTGAATTTGATGTATCATACAAGGGATATGTGTATGCCTACTCGACCTACGTATAATACAATTGGAATGTTGATGTTAATTGGTTACCTTGCTCACAGACAGGCGGTAACCAGTTAGGAAGGCAGTCCCCATTGCATATTCCTGTCACTTTGTCGCAAGCCGCCTCGCCGCAGTGACAGGACTCCGCACAGTCCAGACCATAACGTGGTCCCAGGCAGTCTGTTCAAATAAATGTACAATGTAAAAATGATTATATGTATTTAAACAAATAAATTGCATTTCCTGTCATATTTTTGTATATTTTAGTGATATATTTGATACACAAAAACATCCTCAGTCTACATTATATAATATTTTTGGGGGAATTACAGAAATATATTTTTATCGGCAAACTAGCAAACTATCTACACATATTTTATTCATTGTCTTGTGTACCTCTACCATGTCTACCTGGCTAGTGGCTTACGTCCTATCCGGTCGTTGACAAAAATATGTAACCATATCAGCCTTTAACTATATTTACTGTTTTGAACACCAAGTTTCTTTCACCATCTTTCAAGCTAATTATTCCAAAATAAATAGTTATAGTTTTTTTTTTTTCGCTATCGGAATAAACTCCACCTGAGCAGTTGTCCTCTCCATCAGCATACACTTCATATCCGGCAGCACAGCTCATCCCGGGACACAGTCCAGTGGTTTTGTCACAAGCAGCATCGTTCAGACAGTGACACTTCTCAGTACAACTAGGGCCGTAGTAGCCGTTTGCACATGTGTCAGGAACTGTGTTATTGAAAGAATGTATGGTTGGAGAAAAATCATAATTGCTTCTGGTGGATAATTTTGAGAAATCGACATACGTCCGGAAAGGTGTGTTAAGGTGGGACGAGAAATAAATCGTCTTCCCGAGTTGGAGAAAATCTATCAAGCCCAGATTTCAAACACAGCTCAGCCCGGGACATTGTCCAGCAGCATGTAACATCGGTAAGAATTTCAGACGGCGACAGTGCATGCAGGGACGAAGTAGCCGTCTGTACATTGTGTCATGAACGTGCAACCAGTGTGTCAAGCGATTTGCACCTTTTAATAAAAGATGCAACAATTAAGGGCTTTTCTTTATAGTGTATACAGTTGTCCCCTAGCCATGCTAGCCAAGACCAGTCCTTGTTAGATAAAATAGTTGTATGGCGTACTAGTACTAGTAATTAAAGGGATAGTACAGTTTTGGTCAAACAGAATTATAGTAATAAAAACTTGCAAATTATCCTTAAAAACTTGCAAATTATCATTAAATACTAACAGTTATAATTCAATGATGCTTGAATGGTAGTAACACATATATATACACGGTTAAGTTACTGGGCTATTTTCATTCAAAAAGCAGCTGTTAACAAATGAGGGCGCTCTCCAGACACCTCAAGCTTCAACCATGTTTCGATCAACAAATGTGAATGTGATGTTTTTACAAATAATTATTGAACAGAGACTTATCACCAAAAACAATTTTAAAACCATTTTGGTAGATTTGTTAAAATGTGTAGCATTAAAAAAATTTTTTTTTATTGAATACAAGTTTGTCCCCCACATTTATTCCAATCTGATAAACTTTATGGATATTTCAGCTGTTTCTGAACCGTAATTAAAATTGTTTGCTCTTTCAAATTGTACACTTAGTTTTTCATTAACTCACGAAAATATTTTTTTTTGAAGCGCCCTCGATACCAACACTGAACTATCAAACCGCAATCGTTAAAGACGAGTTTACATACGAATAGTATATACATGATATCATGTTTAAGTCTTAAGCATTATAACAGTCATCTAACAATGACTACTACTGTTAGTACTACATTTAAATAGCAATGAATTAACACTTCAAGTCTGTTTTAACAAAAAGTACATAATTATAACCAACATTATGGATTTGTGTAAATACTGTAATGCCTTTACAAATGTATAACCTGATGAGTATTCGTATTCTTAGAAAATACCTTTTATTGTGGCTTACCTCGATTAGCATTTTTGATATTTGTTAGTTCCATATTATGTAGATAAAATAACGATTGTTGATATTTATAAAGTTGTTTTCACTCCATTTAATTTCAATAAGGCCTATTTGCAATTTTTATAAATTTGTATACAATTATAATTCATCTAATCAGTCGTCTGCATAATTCACTTACTTTGGCAGTTTTCCCCAGACCAGCCATCAGCACAACTTCCGGAGCATACACCGGTGTAACGGATACATGGCGCACCATCCTGGCAATGGCAGCTTTGCGTGCATCCAGCTCCATATTCTCCGCCACTGCATACTGCAGAAATCAAGTAAAATTGTTGTGCTTGCATTTTATTTTATTTTTACATTTAAATCAATAGCGTATCGTGTTCGGACTGATTGGGGGCACGCGAGTTGTGGCGGCACACCTTTCTTCATTATTTCACATATTTCCCTTATATTTTTCTATTGTTTTTATCAAATGATTGAGGAGGCAGGTGCCCCCTTGCCCGCCACCCCCCACCCCCCACCCCCTCCCCGCAGCTACGCCACTTGTATATGACTTGTATTGTACACACATGATTGCTGCTGCCCTTTGTGCTGTGAAATAACTCTTAATTTTAATCTTCAATAATCATTTGGATGTGATTCAAGAATGTGTTCTTTGTTCAGTTGGATGACCAGTTTATTTCTATGACCTTCATTTTATTTTGAAGCGGATTATGCTCGTGAAAATTGGGAGAAAGTAAGTGACTGCTCCATGTGCACTCCATGTGACTTTAAAGTATTGTCCCACATATAGAACTCTGTGTTGGATTTTGTTTAAATTGTATAATTTTCCACAACATTGTATAGAGCAAGTATACTACAATGCCAACCACAAGGAAGTCCAAAGCCATGCCTGGCAAGTTTCTTCAAGGCCAAGGTCAAGCTGAAGGTCAAATACCAACACCTCGACGACCTTTTACCCAACACGAGGGAGTGGATCGTGCTGTCCAGAATGCCCGGGGCATGACAGTGGGAGAAGTGCCAGCTGACAGAGGTTTTTTTATAGACCTCGAAAGTCTTGAGGACAATCTAAAAGATCTGCCAAAAGGTGGCCAGGGTGGTGGAGACATTGGAAACATCGTGGCAAGGGCATTGCAGGCAGCCATCCAAGCCGCTATTCCTGCTATCGTCAAGGCAGTGAAGGATGCGTGTGTGGAGTCGGTGAGGGAGAAGATCAATCCACATCTTCTCCGCACACAATTCAAAATTGATGATCTTGACCAGAGGTCAAGGATGGACTCCTTACGAGTTAGTGGGCTAGCAGAGCAGGAGGGAGAGAGTGAAGACTCAGAAGAGGAGTTGACGGAGAAGATCTGCAAGCTGGCTGGAGAGGTTGGTGTTGGTTTGAAGCCCGAGGATGTCGCGTCTTGCCACCGTTTCGGGAAGAAGCCTGGACCAGCAGCGAAGCCCCGCCAATGCATGGTGCGATTCATCGCCCGAAGGAAGCGTGACGAGCTGTACCAGGCGAGGTTTAAGTTGAAGGGGAAGGCCTCCTACAAGGGGGTCTTCGTCAACGAAGATCTGACCCCTCTTCGGTACGCGGTCCTGATGGCAGCGAAGAATGCGCCAGGTGTCAAGCAGGTGACGTCCAGAAATGGGAACATCTCCTGCAAGATGCATGATGACTCATTTAAGACACTTCGCTCCCCTGACGACCTCTTTGAAATCGGGGTTGAGGACGTCAAATATGAGAACTTCCGTCTGCACATTATCTAGTTTCTTCATTAACATCATCATGACATTTCTATGTTCACTTTTTGGTGAAAATGGCTGATATCCACGAAGACATTAATTTGTTCGATATTGACTCTTTTGAGTTAACCCCATTTGAATTTGATACTAGATTGTGTTCGAAGTTCTCAAAAGCTTTCACGATATCTCATATAAATATAAGGTCTTTAAATAAAAATATTGATGCCTTAAAATTAGTGTATGAAGAATGTATTAACTCGAAATTTCATTTAATTTGATTGTCTGAAGTATGGAATGTGTCTTGTACAGATATCCTTGGGATAGATGGATATACTTTGGAAGTGAACTGTAGAGACCCTGGTATACGAGGAGGAGGTGTTGGAGTCTATGTTCATTCTTCATTGAAATATAAAATGTTGACGTATGATATTGACTTTGCTGAATCATTGTGGCTTGAAGTTCAGATTGGTGATTGTTCTGTTGTTGTAGGTGTCATTTATAGAAAACCAAATACCGATATCGTCCAGTTTCAAGGGAGTTTATTGTCTGTGTTAGAAAGGATTAAAATTGATAAAAAATTGTGTATTTTAATGGGTGATTTCAATATTGACTTGTATAATCCCAGTGTAAATGCTGAAATGTTTGTTACTTCCTTAGTGTGTTTGGGAATGCATCAATTGATTAAGCCCCTTACTAGGGTAACATCCATGTCAGGTTCGTTAATTGATCATATTTACACAAATATGGGTACAGGTCGCATATGTGCTGGTACAATTGTAACTGACATTTCAGATCACTTTCCTACATTTGCTATTTTTGAAGATAGCTCAGTAAACTTGCAACCGCAAGGAGAAGTACGATATAGAAGTTATAAATATTATGATAAAGAACGGTTTTGTCATAGTTTACTCTCGGAATCTTGGGAAAATGTTTATGAATGTACTGATGTTAATAATGCATATAATATATTTGTACAATTATTCATAGGTATTTGTAATCAATATGCTCCAATTGTTCATCGCCACTCTTCCAAGAGGAAGACTGATAAACCGTGGCTGACTAAAGCTATTAAGAAGTCAATTAAAAAGAAACATAAATTGTATGGTAAAGTATTAAAATCAAATCATAATGAAGATGATTGGAAAAAATATAGAACGTATAGAAATGTATTGACTACAGTTTTGAGGAATGCAAAGAGGAAATATTATAGTAAATTATTTCCGATACAGCTCAAACATGGAAGTCAATTAATACGCTATTGAAGAGTGGAAATAGTAAAATAAAAACATCACATGTAGATAAGCTCTGTGTTGATGACAATGGTAATAAGAGAGTTTTAACCTCAGGGAAAGAAATATCAGAAGGCTTTAATAATTTTTTTGTTAATGTTGGGCCTAACCTTGCTAAATCTATTTGTGGTAATGATGATAATGTAAATACATTTAAAGATTATCTTAATGATGGAACAGTTGATTCTTTGTTTTGGGAACCAGTTACTCATTATGAGGTGAATGACTATTTATCAACTTTGAATGTAAAGAAAGCTTGTGGTTTTGACAATATTCCAGCCCGATTGCTGAAGGATGCTGCTTATGTAATTGCAAAACCATTAGCTTATATTTACAATCAGTCATTATTGAATGGTGTGTTTCCGGAGGCAATGAAAATAGCCAAAGTTACACCGATTTTTAAAAAGGGAGATAAAGATGTCCCAGGCAATTATAGACCTATTTCAGTTTTGCCTCTTTTGGCCAAAATATTTGAGAAATTAGTGAACAAGAGGTTACTTGAGTATTTTGAAAGGAATGATGTTTTGTATAAGCACCAGTATGGTTTTCGTAAACATTATAGTACTAAACTGTCTCTAATTAATTTGACTAATGATGTGCTTAAATCATTGGATAAGGGCAGTGTAACATTAGGTGTATTCCTAGATTTTCAGAAAGCTTTTGATACAATTGATCATGGAATATTGGTTGGAAAATTAGAACATTATGGAATAAGGGGCCTGCCTCTTCAGTGGTTTAAAGATTATCTTTCTCGTAGATTTCAGTTTGTGAATTATGATGGACATAGTTCATTACGACAGATAATAACATGTGGCGTTCCTCAGGGTTCCGTGTTGGGACCTACCCTGTTTTTGATGTATATAAATGATTTGCCAAACTCAACAAATTATTTTAATTTTAGACTTTTTGCCGATGATTCTAACTTGTTTCATACATTTCCACAGAGACTGAATTTGATTGATATGGATATAGTTAATGTGCATTTAGATAAGGTGTCCGTATGGTGTAAAGTGAATAAACTTACAGTGAATCTCTTAAAGACTAATTATTTGTTAATAAGAGGGAGTAGGCAATCAGTCGTAACTCAAGGGGTACTAAAAATAGCAGGGACTGAAATAGTCCGGGTTGATGTTGCATCATTTGTAGGAGTTTATATAGACCAACATTTGACGTGGAAACCTCATATAGAAAGGGTTAATAAGTGTATTAGGAAAAAGGTTGGTGTTTTATATAGATTAAGACAGTTTGTGCCAAGGTATATTTTATTGTTATTGTATAAAACATTAATCCAACCACATATGACATATGGAATTGAGGTTTGGGGAAGTAACTATGAAATACACATGAAGTGTTTATTATTAAGCCAAAAGATGGCACTAAGAGTCATAACATTTAGTCCAATTAGGACTCATTCAAAACCTATATTTCAGGAGTTACAATTATTGAATGTGTATCAACTCCATAAACTATCTATTTGTGTTTTTATGTATCAATTATTAAATGATAAATTGCCTCAGTCTCTAATTCAGTATTGCTGTTTTATAGAGCACCAATATGAGACAAGACAAAGGGAAAGTAAGAAGTTGAGTGTGCCTAAAGTAAGGACTACGCAGGGTAAATTTTCAGTGTCATTCAGAGGCACATGCTTTTGGAATGATTTACCACTATCTGTACGGGAGAAAGCATCAGTGTCTTGCTTTCGTAAAACTCTAATATCACAAATGTTAATAGAATAATTGTTTTGAACTTTTAACCGAGGTTCTTGCCTTTTTGTAAATATTACGTTATATAATCCTTTATCTTTTTATTTAGTGTTAAATACCAAAGATTTGTATTTAATCACAGAACTTATATTAGCTTAGATGTAGAATAGCTTGTAGTTTAAGTATGTATTCAACAGTTATTCATTATTTATGATATTCTCATTGCTACGCTACTTATGTGTGTTAATGGTACCAGACACGATTAGCATTTAATGCTATTTTCTGGTCCCAATTATCCTTTTAATATCTATGTTACACATTGACATTTGATTGTTATATTGATGTACTTTTTATTTGGATAATAAAACATCAAACTCAAACTCAAACACACTTGGACTGTCTCTCTATTCTCTCACCATTTTGCGAACCGACATCATTAAAATGGGTGCTAAATAAAGCTCTTGGCCCTTGTGTTTGTGAATTCTCTAAAGTTGATAATTTAAAGATAGAATCGTTCTTTTGCAGGCATATTCAAGTTCAATAAGACATTCCATACAACCACAAAGATACTACGTGCATCAAATTGGTGAAATGTTACAGTTAAGTGATAAAGGATTCAAGTTATTCAAGAAAAAAACAATTGCTTTGTAGTCTAAATCCCGACTGATAGAACAACATACAACAAGGAATGCATTCGCCGAACAAGAAACGGACAAAAACGCATACGAACGGAGACGAACGGATTGGAAATTTGGCTCTCCGTCGGGCGTCCGTTAACGCTCTCCGATGATATGTGACACGGGCTTATACAGCTAACCATCACGTTGGGGAAAACAAAAATGTCGCCGTACGTATAATAAGAACCCAAATCTCTTTTCTGCTATATTCTTCCCTGTTTGTGTAATACTAATGACAACAATTTGAAGTAATTTGCAGTTCATGAATTTAACATTTGTAATGCGTAATAAATCATTTTTAAAATTAAATAACGTACTCCCAAATCATAACATTTTCTTCTTTTCCCCATGACATTATGGATTATTTGTGACCTATCGAATATGTGAAATGTTACAGTTAAGTGATAAAGGATTCAAGTTATTCAAGAAAAAAACAATTGCTTTGTAGTCTAAATCCCAGGCTTATTTGCTTACTATTCTGTATATAATCATGGACACGGGCGTAAATCCGGGGGAGGGGGGGGGGTGGCCTATACAAACGTCCCCCACTTGTGTCAAAGTCATATCTTAATAAAATGCATAATAACAATAATAATGATAATGAATAATAATAACCATACTTATAAAATGGTATTTTAGGCCAAATAAAAAAAAAAAACATGTTTAGCGTCCTGCTCTTTTGAAAAAAGGAAGGAGGAGGCCCTTTTTTTTTTTTTTTTTTTTTTTTCAAAATGGCCGACTTTTTTCAAAATGGCCGACTGACCCATTTATCCAAAATAACGAATGAGTCTATATTAAAAGTACGATCTTTTTCAAAATCATTTTTTCCCCCAACGAAATTTACATTTTTTCGGATTTTTCACAAAAAAAAAAAAAAAGCAGGCGGCCTCCAAAAAGGAAGCGGGCGGGGACGCTAAACATGATTTTTTTTTTATTTGGCCTTAAACACCAATTTCAAAAATTCTCCACGTGGAAGGGGGAAACCCCCTCCACCAAATTGGTATAGACATGCATGTTTCTGTGTGTGGGTGGGTGGATGGGATGTATGTGTGTGGGTGTGTAGGTTTGTTTGTATATATTTGTATATCGGTCTAATCTTAAAGGAGGGGGGAAATCCCGGCTTTGATTCAGGTTTATAGCTTTAAATATGTGCCTTTATTGATATACCACACTCTTTTTTTCAAAGAAATCCTTAAGTTGGGAAAAAAAGGTAAATTTCATGCAACTTGTTTGCTTTATTTCGCATCGGCGTTCCATGCTCCTAAAAAAAGTAATTTATAGCAGAGCGGGAATGTGCGCACGTGTCACCCGATTCATGACATCACATGCAGACCGCAACGCGGAGGAATGTGCATTGTTTACATGCAGAGCCTATGACTTGCTTGTAAAACAAACTCGTTTTTGCTTGTAAATTGAGGTTTTACTGAAAATGCTTAAGAATTGCTAAGAAATGAATTGTAGCAGGATGCAGCTGGGCCATTCTTGGTCACGTGTGTGACCCAAAACATGAACATTTTTGAAATAGGATGCTTATATTTCAATAAGTATAAGAGGTATAATGATTTTTACTTTGTATATAACTTGAATATGTTGAAGTCTTTCAGACTTAACACAAAAGATTTTATTAGGATTACGTTACTCAAGGTCAGAGGTCAAATGGCATGGGTCACGTGTGTGACTTTGCACGGAGCACTTTTTCATAACTAAATTTCCTTTGGGAAATCCTTTGAAATATGAAAAGCTATAATATTCATATTATTACCAGACAAGTATTATAGATCTGTAAGTACAAAAATAGTAATGAATAAGAATTATATAAAACCATTGTTTTGTATTGTATTTAATTATGTGGTAAGGTCTGGTCACTGTGTGACATTTTGGGGTGGCCACGTGTGTGACATGTACAATATGAATGGGAAAATGGGAATTTTATAATATCAAATTTAGAAAGGAATGAAAGGTTCAATTTTTACAAAGTTGGTATCAACAGGTACAGGAAAGTGAGAAGAATAAGCTTGCTAAATATCTGTTTGATATCTTGATTATTTTCTGAGTTATGATTTTCGAAAAATATTGAAATATGTAAATTTATGCAAATGAGTATGAAAGTGTCTTTATTTAATGTAAATCATATATCTCATGAAACTTTACACATAGATCATTCCAAAAATGGAATAAAACAACAGAAAAATAAAACTTCAATTTTTCCGAAAAAGTTTCACTTTTCAAAGAATGGCCCAGCTACACATCTGAGTGTATATCGTCCATGATATAAACCTGAACAAATATTGAAACAAATGGAAATAATATCTCTGTGTCAACGTGAGTATTGCACTCAGCGTGTACGTCTATGACCGAGCTAAACTGCGATTGCCTGCAGGTGACGTCACAAAGATGACGTCATTTTTTGTTCGCCCGGGACTCAGTTTTTTTACGGGGGTTCCGAAAGTGAATTTACAAGTTGATTTTTTTATTTTACCGGGTTTTCCCACAAAGAAAATATGTTTGTATTAGTAATCTTCATGAAAATCTACCTTAGATACAGTAAAACCCAATTTTAAGGAAGTTTTCTTGTCACCATACCTTTAAACTTTAAAGATGATGATTAAATCATGCTTTCTTAAATTCTAGCATATCAAATTTCCTTCCAAGGTATGCACCAGATTGCATTATTTTGAATGAAAAATTGCAAAAGCTCTCTACCGTAAGATGGGGATACTACCCTCCCGCACCCCCCCCCCCCCCCCCCACCCCACTTTTCAAAACAGATCTTCGCCAGTGATCATGGATGATATTTCATCCTTTTCACAAATTAAAAGAAATTAAACCTGTGATATCACAAATCTGATTTAATCACTTAGATTTCGCTTAATCAAAATTTAGTTCATAATTCGGTTTGTGAACATCAAGTACAAACATGAATTACAAAAAGCTTTAAAATTGTATTTTCTTTCACATACGTCAACAATCTCCCAACTTTAGAATTGTGGTTTGCAAAAGGAGGACAGTATAAATAATAAAAAGTATGGCAGGGATTATTATTCATATTGAAGCAGAAAATAGCTGAAAGTGAAATTTGATGTGGGGTGTAGTCGTGTATGATAATTCACACTTATTATTACACAATGTTGTCATAAGTACATTGCACAATTTCATTCCGAAAAACACCTACTTTACAAACTGGAAGACTCAAGAGTCACGAGAGTGTGCTTAGCCATATTTAGGGCCCGCCTCTCTAAATTCAGGTGGAAAGATGTATTCAAAGGACAATTGCAATTGTGTAACGTACTCAAATACACACTCATTTACTTGTACACAGGTTGTACTTATGTACAGGCTTGGGTGGACCAAATTTTACACTTTTGAATCAACATATTCATCAAATATGTGAAATTGAGTTTGATGTATGCAACACAACCACACCCAACAAAAAATGTACACAGTCCGCTATCTTCTGCTTCAATATGACTACATTCCATTTCATACGTTTTTGAATTATTCCTAACAAAAGTGCAAACAGTATTCTTTAACACCAATTTTCCCCCTAAATTTGTCGGCGCTCGTCTGCACTATCAACTTGAATTATGCCTATTCATGTTATTCGACAGTGTTCATAAGTAGCAGTCACATATTACCGGACAGGTCAAACGGACGCCAGACGGATAGAAAATCTGCGAAAACAAATTATCCGGTGGTGAAAGTAGCCTCTATATTGCTTCATGCACAACACATTCCGAATGATAGAACAACATACAACAATGAATGCATTCGCCGAACAAGAAACGGACAAAAACGCATACGAACGGAGACGAACGGATTGGAAATTTTCGTTGGGGAAAACAAAAATGTCTCCGTACGTATAATAAGAACCCAAAAAAAAATTTCTGCTATATTCTTCCCTGTTTGTGTAATACTAATGACAACAATGTGAAGTAATTTGCAGTTCATGAATTTAACATTTGTAATGCGTAATAAATAATTTTTTTATTAAATAACGTACTCCCAAATCATAACATTTTCTTCTTTTCCCCATGATATTATGGATTATTTGTGACCTATCGAATATGTCAAGTATATTACCTGTTCTACACGCCAGTCCCTTGACTCCTGCGGTACAGATGCATCCGAATGGATCCGGGAGGCTGAACAAGTATCCGTTGCAAGAGTCGGCTCCCCCGACATAACCATAACACGTGTATTCACAGTCCAGTCCCAACCGGTTCCCGCCATCAGACCTACAAACTAAGACAAATGTAAAATAATTCTTTCAGATTAAACCTTCGCTAAGTTTTTAGCATTTAAGTTGATGTATCCGTTTGTATTTAAACAACCATGGACGTATTACTATGTTAATGACAAATGTAACTATACATTTTGGCATTATTTCGTGGGGAAATAAAGACAAATAATGTTGAATCAGGAAATAAAAATGAAGCATGCAGGAACTATGGATATAATTTAGCACTAATACAGTATAGTAAACAGTATTCGTACGTATATTAAAACCGTGTCATATTTTGGTAAAACCATGTCGGATTTTGAGCAAATACATGTTATATCGCGGGCAAAACCATTTGACTTACCAGTTACCAAGTAAACGAAAGATGTATTCGTCTTTGGCTGTATTTCTTGGGGGGAAAACAGATGATACAATTGTAGCATGCTTTAACTATGTTGATGGCATTTAGCACAACTTACTTGTCAGACAGTTCGGACCTTTGAAATTGTTTGGGCAGATACATCGCCCCGTCTTATCATCACAAACTCCTCCGTTGTAGCAATTGTCACATATTCCATGGCAGTCTGGAGGCCCCCAATTACCAGGCGCACACCCTGCATAATAATTCGATTATAACGAAACATAAAAATGTACATCCTTGATTAGAGTCATCTGATTGTGAAATTGGTATATATAAAAACAAATTATTTTACACAATCATACGAAAATAGGGATTCCCCGGGATCGAGCCTGAGACCTCCGGATTGATAGACCGGTGCTCAGCCGAATAAGCTAGAAGCCATCTGATGGTAGTTCGTCATGAAAACCTACTTTCTTATTCGTTTCATTTGTATTATATATTTCTGGTCAACTTCCCTCTGTTTGAAGTAATTTATGAAAACGCTGCATCACTTCAGTGATCCCTCGCACGCATCCCTAAGTTGATTTCCTGGCTTTTATATAAAACTAAGTCCCACCCATTCGAACGTCAGTAGACTTGCCTTTACTATGACAAGACGTTTATTTAACCGTACAATGGACCCACGACGGGGACAATTATGTCTGCAAAGTCATTGTGAAGGTGACCTGCAGATGAGTTAGCAAACACATTACAGTACATGACAATGTGTGTAATATGCAATTTCTTATTTTTTCCCTGTTAACCTGAACCAAAGTGACATTTGTTTATTTAGAAATGTTTGTAGACATCATTGGAAACCCCATTATCATATTTTAATCATTAAAATATCATAAAAATACATCAAAACATGATTTGTTATAGTTCTTATTATTTGCGTTGTTTTGTGCCATTTTGCCTTTAAAAACAAAGACAAACAAAATAATTCTCGAGGAAATTAATTTAAGTTAATGAAAACTTGTTATTAATGATTGTCATGAAATTAGGCTGGAAGAAAAACACAAACTTCACTTGTTACTAAGAGAAAGAATACAACTTCAAAAAATTAAAAACATGCTCTTCAGTTTATGGTTACCATGGCAATGGGAAGTAGCGAATCATTCCAATTTATACCCAAATGTTTGCAATAAGATTTTAGAAAGGTCACTATTAAAATTGGTGAAAATCGAAGGAAAACTGTGGAAGCGGTGATCGGAAGTATGGTATGCCCCCTCCCCCCCCCCCCCCCCCCCCACCCCCCCTTGGGCTTATTAGGGTGAATGTTTTACTTTTACTTTTATTTCACCATGGATACTATTAGGGTGCTCCCTGAATACAAATATACAATCCATGAATTTACATAGGAACATTAATTCGTTACATGACGAATCACTGTATATACCTCTGACGATGAGTCTGTACAATCCGCCCCGACTTGCTGCTCTGTCGTTTACATAGTGGATCTCGTAGATTCCTCCATCAGAGCTTTGGATTGGGTCAATGAACGTGAACTGTAGAGAGCCTTCAGCTGAAGCAATGACGGAACTTCCATCTTTCCTCCATCTGATGTCGCTGTCTGGATTGGAAGGATTATCGTCCTTCGACATGCTAATGATAACTCCCGTGTCACCAACACTAACTGTCCTGGTGAAGACGTTGTCATTGGGAGAAAATTAGCTGTGGCATATAAAGAAGAAAAAATGATTGTAATTCTTGAAGGATTTTTCAACTGAATTAGACGCGGTTATATTCCAGTTGCATATATAATCGGAAACGATTCAATGTTATTATAAATGTATATACTAGCATGTTAGTCATGTTAGTATAGATAGCGTGGCTTAGTATACTGATGGTTAATTTATCGGCCGAATAAAGCAACATTTTTGGCATGGAGTTTCTATTGGACCTCATTCTTGGCCATTATACGGTAGGGACCCCTAGAACGGGGACGCGGATCTGGGTTGAAGGTGGGGTGGGGGCGGCCACTCTCTACCTCACAGAGAGAACAAAATATGTATTACACCAAATATCTTGCAAAGAATATTTGAATGTTATCAGCAGCAGTAAAACTTGGCAGTTAGAAAGAACACAAAGGTACAATTTCAATAGGTCACCGCAATTACCGCATGCGATGAGACTTGCCTGAAGTATTCAGGATTAAGTATTGTCTACCAAACCATGAATATTTGCCATGGATACAATTTCAATGGGACAGTGGGGTGAGCTGCAGCCACCGCACTAACCGCATTCACCGCATGCTCTCTCTCTCTTCTATTGTTTTGATCGCAACGGATTTTGAACCGACTTTTTGATGTTCAAAAACCTTGCGACAAGACTTGCGACGGGAACCTGCCGTCGCAAGAGAACACACGGCGCATGCGTTCCACGTGACCGGTCGTGCTATTGTTTGATCAACAACCCAAAACCGGGCTTATAATGCTTATTAAGCACAATAAATCAGATGTAAGGTTTATTTTAGCCGAAATGTAATACACAAAACCTATTTATGGCTATAATTGGGAATTAGACCGAATTTATTGCGATATTTGCATTCTGTTGTAACGTCTAGTTATTTCGAACATGATCGGCCCTATCGGTTCTATTGTCTTGTTGCAGGCTGTTGCAGGTCGTCGCAAGTATCGTGTGACCAAGCCATTATGGAGTGGTCACACGGACTTGCGACGACCTGCAACAGCTTGCGATTTGGTCACGTGCACATATGAAAGGCTGATTTTGCCAAAGTCTGTAATACATCACCGCCCTGTATACAAACTCACTGTAGATATACAATATAAACACTTACAAAATGTTCCGCGATTCAAGGATGAGCGTGCTCTCTGCTCTTAAGCCTCTTATATTGATATGGTCTTAATGCACAAATTATGGAATATTACTACTACTACTACTACTTACTCCTAATAATAATAATAAGTATAATAGTAATATTGATAATTATAACAATAATATTATTTAATAATAATTACAAAATAACAGTAGTTCGTATTTATAAAGGGCTTAATAGCCTCTAAGCGTCAGACCCGCATTGTACACATCCTCTACTCCCTGAGAAGCATGCTAGCGGTTGGCTACGTCCTATTGGTGCACCAAGCTTATATGAAGTTAGCCTGAGTATGGAGCCATATCAAAGACAAATGTTGGAAAATGTAAACATAGTACGTGGTGCAAGACTGCAAGCTTTTGGCTTTTAGCTCATACAAAGACCCCCAATGGGCCAAATATAAATTACCGCGGTAAACAAGGTAGAAAAACAACAACAATAACAACTGTGGGACATGAAGGAGAATCTTGTGCCCAAGAGCCCAAGAGCGCAGGAACCGAGACCCTCCCCCCCCCCCCCCCCCCCCTGCGTTGTCATGTGGATGCCGATCCCAATCATGACAATATAAATTTGTCGGTTCAATACCTCCCTTTCAATGGTGAGGGTGTGTAATGAGAATAAATAACTTTTGATGAAAAGCAGAAATATCTAGAGGCTTGCCTGGAGTATTTAGGATAAATCATTGTCTACCAAACAATGCATCTTTGCCATGGATACAATTTCAATAGGTTACCGCAATTACCGCATTCGATGAGACTTGCCTGAAGCATTCAGGATTAAGTATTGTCTTCCAACCATGAATATTTGCCATAGATACAATTTCAATAGGACAATAGGGCAAGCTGCATCCACCGCAATTACCACAATCACCGCATGCTCTCTCTCCCTTCTATTGTTTTGGTCGCAACGGATTTTGAACCGATATTTTGATGTTCGAAAACCTTGCGACGAGTCTTGCGATGGGATCCTGCCGTCGCAAGAGAATACACGGCGCATGCGTTCCACGTGACCGGTCGTGCTATTGTTTGATCAACCACCCAAAACCGGGCTTATACTGCTTATTAAGCACGATAAATCATATGTAAGGTTTATTTTAGCCGAAATGTAATACACAGAACCTATTTATGGCTATAATTAGGAATTAGACCGAATTTATTGCGATATTTGCATTCTGTTGTAACGTCTAGTTATTTCGAACATGATCGGCCCTTCATAAGTTCTATTGTCTTGTTGCAGGCTGTTGCAGGTCGTCGCAAGTGTCGTGTGACCACTCCATTAAGGACTTAGGTTGCCAGATCTCCACAACAAGTTTAAACCAATTTTATTTGCAAGTATTTTTAATGAGACAAATTAATTCAGATGTCTACCTCAAACAATTTGTTGCGAACCCATCCAAATCCAAGATGGCGTCCAAAGAAGTAGCTGTTTTGACTTGCTATAGATAATTGGCGAGATTTCCCAAACTACACCTGAAATCAGCATGATTTTGCAGTCATATTAAAGACAATACAATTTCCTATAATCTGATACCAAATACTATGGGATATGTAACACGGTCATTTTTAGCCCCAAACTCAAATTTTAGGCATTTCCCCCCAAAATATGAAATTATTGATTTACATAATTCGGCAAAAATCGATAATTGCATTGGGGGTTGAATTAATACTTTTCAGAAAACTGCCCAGTTATATCAGCAATACTCTGTAAACATTCCAAGTGTGTACCGTATCTGAACAAAAGGATATGATTACTGGAAGTCAGCATTTGATATCCACAAAATAATACAGCAATTTTGTACGATTTCGAACACTATACAGGGTGCCGCAATAAATGTAATTCTTGTTTACGGACTTTATTCAAGAAAATATGCTCCTAAATAATGACATATTGTTTATACCCGTTTTTCACAAAACCTTCAGTTTTCTTCTTTTATGTCATGAATATGCCGCCGTCGGTTTGCAATACACGAAAATAGTGTATCGGTAATTTCACTGCAATAATAAATCCATCAAGCAAAGTGCATTATTTAGTGCAATATTCGCATGAGAGGCGCGCGTCCTTTACAGTAGGACCGACCATATCTGGATAATTATGTTTTTAACATGATTATTATTCGGAACACCACAGTTAGCTAGACTTTTTCAGGGTTCGAAGAAAACTTTGAATAGGCTATTATGTTTATCGTAGAGTAACTTTTTGTACCACCGTGTACATTTATAACCATAGTAACAACAACAATAGAAATACAATAAATCATATATCTGGCTACTACAAGCCGCATTATGCACACTAATTTTCGCGTGAACATGAAGGAAAACAAATCACATGTGAAATGACACCGTTAACCTGCTAATTTTAAGTTTTTGAAATAAATATTTGGTGATTTGGTATATTTATATTCATAATCGGCTGTTGTTACCATGGTTACACGAGTACAGTGTAGTGCACACAAAATAAACATTCGGCTTGCTGAGGCTTTTCGGTGTTGTACATATTGGTTTAGCAATTGAGTTTGTTTTGTTTTAATACTAAGTCAGCCAATTTGTATAGACCTTTATGGTCTCCAGATACATGTAATAAGATATGAAGGGCATGAATTAGGGTGCATGCCTTGCGATCAATATGGTGTTCGAATCTAGATACGCTCTGCACATATTATGTCCCGCATATTGTGTACTTCAGTAAGATAATGAACATGATCTTGAAAATGTTTTAAACACATCATCCAGTATGATTCGAATTCGCAATATGCATGGCAGGCGCGTCAGTATGCAGCTGACTGGAATGCTCCATGTGGAGTGGAATTAAGCGAATTTTTAGCGCTTGATTTATGATAAATGCAGTTAAACAAATACAAGACAGACACGACATCTATACGCGGTTTACATAATGATGGTGGAATATTCATCATATTACAGGAAATTGTGGTTTTGTTGATTTGTTCATAACTGGAATTGAAGGTATCCCGAGATTGACGCAATTATTTGGTACACAAATCCTATAATCAAGATTACACATTTTAGAGACACCCTATACAGCATGAGAAATCATGCAAATCTACCCGTTTTGTCGATATCAAATGTTGACTTCCAAGTACTATAACTTTTTGTTCAGATACGGTACACACTTTAAATTTTCACATAGTATTGTTGATATAATTGGCCAGTTTTCTGAAAAGTTTTAATTCAACTTCTAAAACATTATTGATTTATGCGTAATTATGTAAATCAATAATTTCATATTGTTGGGGAAAAAATGCCTACAATTTGAGTTTGGGGCTAGAAATGACCGTGTTACGTATCCTGAACCCCATAGTGTTTGGTATCAGATTATAGGAAATGTTATTGTCGTTAATATGACAGCAAAATAATGCTGATTTGAGGTGTCTTTTGGTAGATTTCGCCAATTATCTATAGCAAGACAAAACGGCTCCTTTTTTGGACGCCATCTTGGATTTGGAGGTGTTCGCAACAAATTTGTTGAGATAGACCTCTGAATTATTTTGTCTTATTAAGAATACTTGCAATTAAAATCGGTTTTAACTTGTTGTGGAGATCTGGCAACCTAAAGTCACTTGTTTCGACTTTGGCCCTCCGCCTATGTGTATGTTTGTAGATTTGTCCATGTACATCCCCTTGGATATGATCGTAAGTTATCAGGACCTTTTTATATATCGTATTAATTAAGGTTACGATCAATCGTAAGAAGTTACGATCAATGTAATTGCAACTTCTTTCTGCAACAGGATTGATCGTAAATTTACGATTGATCGTAAGTTACGAGCAATCGGGGCAATCAATTTTGGGACTTACGATCAATCGTATCTCTTTCTTGGTGGTTACTTTTTTAGTTTTACAGATTCACTTTCACTTTATTAATTTAGCCATAAGCAGTATTGGGAAAGTTACGAAAATCAACTTCATCGGCCAGACCTATTGATCAGCATGGTTCAAGTGGTATAAAGGAGGGTTCATATACGTAGGTATGGCAAAATCTGAACCATAATATCGTTAAATGCTGAAATATGAGGGGTTAGGCCGGAGTTCCAATGCTTGTTCCGCCCGTCTTCGCCGGCTCGAATGCCCGTGGCTGCGCTCTCGAATTCGCGTGCGGCGTGGTTTGTACAATGGTGTGCGGATGAATTGAGTCCGTCGTAGGTGAGAGACCTTTGTTATTTCGAACACTTTATTGCTCAATAGTCAATTTTAAACAAGCTTTGTCTTATTACATTAACAGATTAGTAATGTAATGATATATTCTTTCACATGGTCGGTGATAAAAGCATACATTTCATTATGACATGTGTGTGTAGGGCGTTTCCCAATACTGTTATTTAAAATGTTGATTCAGGTTTTAAAGGGGTTTTATCACTCACATCAACTGGGGGTACTACGTAGTAAGCCCGTAATCGTGTGTAAATTTCCCACAGTAACCAGCTGAAATGTGTCACCCATAGGTGTCGATTTCTTCTCACCATTGGGGGGAAATGATACGTCATTTCGACCATCTTCGGCGAGGGAGCAAAGCGACCAACCCAGCAGCATGCCCATGATTTTATGACCGGGGGGGGGGGGGGGGGGGGGGTAGGGAAAACATAAATAGTTTTAACTGAATGACACCTAAAGTCAACAGACATTGATTGTACGTAGCACACTTGGTGAGCACTTTGATAAGAAACCCTGAGAAGGGTGGAGAGTAGGGGCTCGCGATTAGCCGGGGCCCATGCATGCAGGGGCAGAGTCTCTGTTCGCCTTTTGGATGTAGCTGTTTAGAATGATTATTAGAGGGCAATGCAACTCAAGAATAGAGTTTATCCTACTTTATATATCGTAATATATCTGTTTATTATATGTAACATTACTTCAACTCAGATTTCTGCTTTGGAAGAAATATGAGAAAACTCTATCGGGTATACCACTCTTCACGCGAACGCTGGAGGCCGCCATTATTAGGTTTGCGCGGACTACATGCACTAATGCATTTCAATAGCACCCATTCAAACCATTGTTAGAATACTCGTACATCTACAAGTATTCTAACAATGGACCATTTACACGCAATATATGCAAATGCAGAGGAGATTAGCATACTGCCCATTCGTACACTGTACCGATCATCAATTGAACGGTATGTGTTAGGACGCATCGGTGAGGAAAACAGACGGCAGGGGTGTCGATCCGTTTTTGAGATTGGGGGGGGCGAAATTTGAAAAAAAAATTCCAGAGTGACCACTGAGAGAGCTAAAAGCCCCACATTGGCATGCCCGGAAGTTTTATTATGCGCTCATTGAAAGTGTCTTGATGGCTCGAATACCTGACTTTTGAGGGCACCCACATTTAGGGACAATAATGGGGGTCCAGGGGGCGGAGCCCCCGGAAGCTTTTAGATTTCAGACATTTGCTCCTAGCATGGGTGTTAAAATTGTTTAAAATAGTGAACCTACTCATAACGTATTTTTAAAGGGCATAGCGAGGAAAAGACTGAGCCTTGCATGAGATGGATCCACGTGATCATGTATACTATAGAGCCATCTATATAGTCTAGGGCATTGGGCTCCCATGAAACTAAGCAAGGGCGTCAACAATTTCTCAAAAGTGTAGGGGAGACATTGCAAGGAAGCGAAGCGACCGAGCGGGGGGAGGGTGTGGGAGGGGGTGTCCCCCTCCCCACAGTAGGGAGCTTTTGTATTTGTGGGCGTGAAATTGTGTGATTTGGTGCACACCTGAGACAGAAATTTCACGTTATATGAAGTATATACTGTAGGTATGGAACCAAACATACATAATGACAAAGGGAGGGGGACAATCTGCTCCTTTTTCAAATGTGGGGGGACATGATATTCCAATTTGATTTGCGTTCAGCGCATATGTACCGAGATTATTTTATTTTCTGTGACGGTGTGCTATCTATAGATGAGGGTTTAATAAACTTCGTTTGAGAAATTACGCTGCCCAACACATTTCAAAAGGTGAGTTCCCGCAACCCAAATGAAACTTGCAATATGAGAAACTGTATGCGCGCGAAGCGCGCGGCAAAAAAAGAGATTTACAGTCCTTTCAAACTAAAAAAGGCTATTTTGAAGATTAATTATTGATAAATGTGTCTTTCCCTTCTTTGGCATTATATCACTCGATTTTTTTCTTCCTCATTTTCGGAATTATTGGGGGGGCGAAATGATATGTTATTTCGCTCCCCCCAATTTTTCAATTGGGGGGGGGGGGGCGACCGCCCCCCCTGCCCCCCAGGATCGACACCCCTGACAGACGGGGAATTAATCATTTTTTTTCCCTCATTTGCGGTCTCAAAACCCAACACAGTCGGTAATTATCAAAGTTTATGAATTGTGGATCACATAACGAAAGTTTGTTTGCAATTTGCTGTAAATTGAGGAGAATCGGCCGACAAAGAGGTGATCTCCACACAACGCTATTGTATGTACCTACGTGTGTGTCATGTGGCCTTAATGGGGGTCCAGGGGGCGCATCCCCCAGAGATTTTGGATTTGGCATTTTTGTACTCTCAAGATGTGGCTTAGAAGGACTATATTGTATCTACTTTCAGATAATAAATGAGAGTGGGACATGTTCCTTCATTTTAATGTTATTCTATATTTCTGAACCCCAATATAGGGGTATAATAATACAGGCCATCCCCCTCCACCTCAAATGTGGGGGGGGGGGGAGTATATCCATCCCCCCGGATCGACGCCCATGGTGTCACCTCATACCAGGGGGGCTATGCGGAGCACCGGATTCGCATATCATTATCGGCCCGCGCTATTTTGAATTCGAACGGGCTTCTATGTGGATTCCTAAGATGGTTGCTAAAGTGTGTAAAATCTTGAAATTTTCGTTGCGTCCTTTATGCTGCAATCATCACTCTGGAAACTTTTTTATACTGACTACCACTAAGTTGTTTGAACTCGATGTGAGTGGAAAAATATGGAATTCCACTGAACTTGAGATATTAATATGATTTGAATTCACCCTTGATAAACAAGCGTATGTTATTTTTTCTGTCTCTGCCTACCAGCAATTCATGAATTAAAGACTTATTATGTATATCATGACGTTTAATCCATATATGGGCGAAGTTTTCGCTTGCTGATGTAGTTATTAGTTAGAGTTAAGAGTATTGTTTCAAGAGGCTTAAGAAGTCAGCGAACTCTACTGCGCATGCGCTCTGACCATGTACGCAATGGATATCGGTCACCTAAACGTTCTGGCGAATCAGTTGATGAAACAATGCAGCAGATCTCTCATTCTATGTAACGAACGCATGCAAATGTGAAAACACATCCCACAAATGTGCAAATCATTGTTTTCATCAAGAATCAGTTACTTCAACAAAATTAAGTAGACCTATAGATGGTAGATTAGTAGGCTAATTACTAGTAAACGAGGTTAGTGGTGGTATAGGGATGGCTATAGCAAAGTCGAGTAGTGGTATAGCCATGGGTCCTACTTGAAAATAGCCAGCGGCACACCCCTACCCAAAATTATGGTGAGCATCCCCCCCCCCCACCCCTGGGGGGGGGGGAGATAACAAACAAGGCGCGACTTTGTACATAACTTCACAATTACAATATCCAAAATCATGCTTACTTACGTGTGGAATGTGCATGTGACATTTTGATATGCATGTTTTGTGACACGGTACAAGCTTGTGTTATACTAATTAAGACATTTTGGGCTTAGAGAACGCATTTTAAGGAAATTGGAATCTAATGAAATCTGGGAGGAAATCTTCTTCTTTTTTTGCGTTAATTCGTTTGTGATAAAATTACTTGCATATCACAATTGAAAAACACAAACAAAAAAGTGAGTTTTGATTTATGGGATGAACGTACTCCTGCAGGTCTGTTTTTACTGTGTTGTTTTTGTGTTATGTAATGACTGTACACGTTTGTAATTTGTGTCCTATTCTAGTTTGCAGGGCCCCCAAGTATAACAGTGTTGTTTGCCACTGACAGGGATTACCCTGGGTAACCCTTTGTTCCAGGGCAGTGGCGTAGCGAGAACTTTTCCAGTGGGATGGGGGAGGGTGCTAAACATTCGGTGGGTAGGGGGGGGGGGACAAAGAATTATGGCGTTTCATGTCCGTGGATCAATGATTTTGAAGGGGCGGGGCGAAGAAAAAGTCTTTATCCTGTCACCAAAAGCTGACCCAAAAGAAAAAAGTGCTCAGATATAATTTTCGTTTAGCACCTAGAAAGCGGATTTTTTTTTAATGGCAGAGTAAAATGTTCAGTGGGGTACAGGAGGCACCCCCGTACAGGGGCGGTGGAACCGGAGTTCCCCCCCCCCCCCCCCTCACACTTTGGGGGGCAATCAAAATATGTGACTGCTTACCCCAAAACCCCCAAAAAGTCGCGGTATATGATTCTCTCCGCTACGAGCCAAAGTATGTAATTTTTTGCTGAAAAATCTAATTTTAAAACTTTACTTTACCTGAAAGCATAATCTTCCCTCTATCTACTGTTTCAAATTTTGAGTCTTAAAACGAAGCCATAGTTGAGTAATGAGCGGTTTTCTAGGCTCCTCCGCACTAACGGCGCCTGAGTGACCCTAATCTTTAGAGCCTCTTTTCTCCTCATTCTGTAAAAACTAGACCTTCCCACTCTCCTACATTTAATCGCTTTGTTGATTAGGTTCGAGTGTCCAAATATGATGAGTTATAATCATTTTAAAGCTTAGAGTCTACTCTTTCCAGCTAGATAAAAACATTAAAATTCATGTTTGTCAACTTTTTGGGGGGTTTTGGGGTAGCGGACACATATGCCCTTTTCTTACATTTAACACATTACATAATGTTCGCTGAAAAAAGTGCCCCCAGTGATCGAAATTGAGTGCCAGTTTAGTCCTTGTGCCCTCTCGCTGAAAAAAGTGCCCCCAGTGATGAAATTAAGTGCCGCTTTAGTCTTGTGCTCCCTCCCCCATTCGCTGAAAAAAGTGCCCCAGTGATCGAGAAATTGAGTTCCCATTAGTCTTGTGCCCCCCCCCCCCCCCCCCCCCCCCCCCCCCACACTTTGAAAAACGTTCCGCCGCGATGCCCCTGTAGCAACGCCCCTGTTCCAGGGTTCTGTTTTTTAAAAGTTTTGAGACAGAATTAATTTACCATCTATCTTAATATTGTTGAAGTAAATTGATTCTTGATGAAAACAATGATTTGCACATTTGTGGGATGTGTTTGCACATTTCACGTCAAATTGAACTTTTGCACATTTGACGGCGTCATGTTTGCACATATAGTGGTTGATGTATTTTTACAGATTTGCACATTTGACGGCGCCTTGTTTGCACAAATGTGGTTTGTTTGCACATTTCAGGGCGAAATGTTTGCACAAATGTGGTTGTTTGCACAAATGTGTTGTTTGCACATTTCACGGCTCCACAGGCCTGGGCCATACTGTATGTATTTGGTAAATAATTTTATATGCTTGGTTAGAAATACCTTTTGGTAGAATACAATGTATACCTCATTAATTATTATGATTCTTTTATATTGAAGTAATTTAACACTGAAGTTATTTTATACTGTCATTTGTATTATAGTCTATACTATACAGACTGTCCCAGATAAAACGAAACCGGGTTTCATGCAGAAATTTTCTGTCATAATGAATAATTTCCTTGATGAATATATACAGTATGTCTGAAAGCTCTGTGCTCTTCTTTCATTTGATGTACAAACGTATGGCACATAATTCAAGCATGACTGCATTAGAACAATGGAAAGTGGTGTTACCAAAGTTCATTTGCACGCAGAAATTGCAAGTTTGAGTGAGTTTTTTTGGGTGAGTTTTAAGGTTGTAAACTTACTTATTTTAAAAAAAAAGACAACCACCGCATAAAATTTCATATTTTATCTTTTACATGACACCTTTTGCTAAAAAAATAAATGATTTATGCCAGAGAACGAGTAAAATGAAAACATGCCTGATTTCTGCCAAAATAAGTGAAAGTTGAGTAAGAAGTCGCTCAGCTTTCCTGACTTAGCAGCTGACAATGGACTTTGATGCATGAGTGAATTTACACAAACATGGGGATCAGGGAAAACATGGGAAACAGGCTAGATCAGGAAGGTTACGCATCTGGGCTGGAATCAAGCATGTTTTCATTTGACTCGTTCTCTGGCATAAATTATTTATTTTTTTATCACAAGGTGTCATATAAAAGATAAAATTATGAATTTTTATGCTGTGTTCGTCCTTTTTCAAAATAAGTAAGTTTACTACCCTTAAAACGCACCCCCAAACCTCACCCAAACTTGCAATTTCTGCGTGCAAATGGAATGTTGGTAACACCACTTTCCATCGTTCTAATTCAGTCATGCGTGAATTATGTGCCATAAGTTGTATATCAAATGAAAGAAGAGACACAGAGCTTTTCAGACATATATATATATCATCAAGGAAATTATTCATTATAACATAAAATTTCTGCCATGAAACCCGGTTTCGTTTTTTCTGGGACAGTCTGTACAATAGAGAGGACCGATCTCGACTAGCACTTAAGTGCTAACTTTCGGTTCTCTTTTAGCGACAACTTGATTTTTGATCTATAAAATGTTTTTTTAGGTAGATGCACGTCTAAGATTGTTATTTTTACTTTAATTGTTTTGTTAAGTACTCGTACAGTAATTATTTCTGATAATTTTATCTTACATGTATTTGATGATGTATTTTTTTTGTTGTTAATAAAAACTTCAAACTTCAAGTCCCTTTAATATAGGGATGAAGAAATGTCACTTCAAACTTCAAGTCCCTTTAATATAGGGATGAAGAAATGTCATTTCTTTATTAGGCAACAGTTTTGCTGAAATTGGACAAAGATATATAATAAGTTTATGTATTAAGAGGAACGCATTTTACCATCGATTCTCACGAAGAATGTTGATATTGTGGTCCTTTCTAATCCTTGTTTTGATCCACTGCAGTAGAAAGCTCCAAACCCTAAGCTGGAGGAGGAGTGGTAGGACACGATCAGTGGGTTCCCATACTGGAGGTTTCCGTGCAGATAAGGATTAAGAGCTTCTGGTACCGTGTCAGATGGGATGGGAGCCGTCCGTCCAAACTCAAACGTGGTCTCATTGCCCGGACCAGTGGTGAAGCATTGATAATTTTCACTTCCATAGTTGTCAAATGTTGACGCACCTGTGGTCATTATTGTCATGTGAAGATATGCATCTGGAAAGGGGAGAAATTATATGTATGCAAGTGAACTCAAAAAGCTACTTTTGTCAGCTACAAGCAGTAGAATTGTGTAATCAGGATGATTCACTAAAACACGACAAAAATCATTGTCGATATGATTTATACAGCAAACCTGGCGAAAATATATGTATATGTTAATTGGATGTCTTTTTGCTGAGATATGAGCAAAAATGCAAAGTGATATTCACTAACTCATTGTACTTACTTTGTACACTTGTACACGGCATGCAATTATCCGTAGACAATTTCATATCTGAACACTTTAATCGTAAATATCTTTTGAACGAAATGGAAATTTGAAAAACCGAAACTTGTCCCGTGGTTTTATTGTTAATATGAATATGATAAGGTATGAGAGAACCACTAGAGTTCCAAGTTAGTTTTGCGGATTTGGACAATGTTACTAAGTCCCTTTATACAGTGAGGGCTGACAAGGCCCATATTAAAGTCATACCTGTAAAGTGTCCAAATCCACGAAAATTACTTGGAGCTTCCTCGTTTCTCTTCTACCGTGTTGTTTAGCTTATGGTAAGAGAAGAATAAAATAGGGTTTGATTTTTTTCAAATGTCCCTTTAGTATGAAGATAATTATCATTGAAAATCATTATTTCTAAAGCGTTAATCAACGCAATTGAAAAAAAGTACAATTGTCTTAGCTGAGAACGTCCGCATGCAGCACCCGTGAGAACATTCCGGAGATTGAACTTTGAGCCGAGCGAGTTCAAATTCCACGAATTATGTACTACGTGTGTAAAAATACACGGGTGCGAATATCTCAAACGGATCATTCATTACTGCGACAAAAGTATGGCAAACCATCAGTATTCGGTGATAAAATATGAACTCAATATTCGTTTTTTTTCACTAGGTAAACAGTGTTCGTTTTCTTTCAAACTTTCACAAATCTTTCAATTGTATTTTACAATGATATTGATATAGGATTGAAGTCTCAAATGTCATTTTGTGCAATATCTGACACTTTACAGGTATCACTTTAACGGATCCTTTTCAAGGGGAATACATTTTTTTAAATAGTGCGAGAAAGGACGTCCGAGAGTGACAACCACCCCCCCCCCCCCCCCCCCGGAATTGTGGGCGAAATTCATGATAGGCCTAGCTAAAAATTGCCAACGTCGGCCACATTGTGAAATATAAATCATCCATCGCATTGAATTACAGAATGGGTTATAAATTTGGTTCAGGAGGTTGATTGAGTCGAGAGTTTGTGTTTGATCATGTGAATGTCATGATTCGACCTAGCTTTGAAATAACTGATGATTTCAAAATGGCTGACCGTAATGCAACAATAGTATACGTTCTTCTTCTTCTTCTTGATACTGCAAACAAACGCCGCATGATGCGGATATATAGTTGCAGGCACTTGGTGGGGAGCCCGTGGTGGGCCGGGGGTGGGCCCTCCTAGTGAAATATAGTCTAGTTCTAGACCCTCGGAAGTTGATCTCCGCCACCCCAAAAAGCGCTGCCAAAACGAGAGATCTGTATATCAGCATTAATCGCGCGATCCTCGGGTCACGCGATCAATAATGATAACAGATCTCTCGTTTTGGCAGCGTTTTACGGGGTGGCGGAGAACAACTTCCGAGGGTCTAGAAATAGACTAAGTTAAATCTAGCATATTCATCTTACTCAAATGTCCTTGAAATGATTGCAATGATGTGGCTTGTCGTGCGTTATTTGGTAAGAGATTCCACTCCACCAGAGTTCGTGGTATGAACGAATATTTGTAGCAGTCCTTGTTTGGATTCCCCCTGATGATGAGTCTGTCTGGTATTTGTCCGAGTCAATTTCAGCAGTGTGCTGTATTGATTTATACAAGAGGTTGAGTCTCGAGGTAGCCCGTCGATCTTCCAGGGATTTCCATCCCAGTGTTGATATCATAGATGAGACGCTAGTTCTCCTCCAGTCCTTGCATACAAATCTGGCAGCTCTTCGTTGAACAGCTTCAAGTCTGCTTTTGTTTTCCTCTTTGTATGGGTCCCATACTGATGCAGCGTATTCTAGCTTTGGTCGGACCAACGTCTTGTAAGCTGTCTCTTTCACTTTGCGCGAGCAACTGTAGAGGTTTCTCCGAAGCAGGCCCAGTACCTTATTTGCCTTGGATGCAGCTGTGTTTATGTGGTCTATCCAGTTCAGTTTTGAGTTAAGTTCTACCCCAAGGTACGAGTGTTTCGCTATTGAGTGAAGGGGTGTTCCATTCATGGTGTATTGTGTCTCTTTTGCTCTCCGTTTGTGAGTAATGCATGTGCATCACATGGCACTTGTCAATGTTAAATTTTATCTGCCATTTTGCCTCCCAGGCGCACAAAAGGTTAATATCCTGCTGTAGTGCCGTATTGTCAGCATCGGATTGGATCTCTCGGTATATAATGCAGTCGTCCGCGAACAGTCGCACTTGGGAGTCGACTCCCTTTGGTAAATCGTTAATGTATAAAATAAATAGTAGTGGACCCAAAACAGTACCATGTGGAACTCCTGATTGTACGTCCACGTGCCCTCCACGTGTTCGGATGAAGCCCCTTCCAGTATGACAGATTGCGTCCTCCTTGTCAGAAAATTATGTATCCAGGTGTGTATAGATCCTGTTATCCCTGCTTGGTTCAGCTTCAAAAGAAGCCTCTGATGAAGGACTGTATCAAACGCCTTGCTGAAGTCTGTGATGACTATATTTAGCTTGTTCATCTCAATAGCGAGTGTAGGCTTGTTTCTCGTTCGATTTGTGTTCCGTTAAGGCATTGAGAGATGGTGACCCTGGAGCAAATGTTGGTGGATTTCAGGATAATCATGATTCCAATATGGCCGCAATATTATATTAAAAGTCACCTTTCGAATGACTTGATCTATAGAGCTATATATACTTTCACTCGATTAAACCAAAATTAAACTTATAAAATCCAGCTAGATGGTGGTCGATTTTACAAATAGCAGACACAAATCGATGTTGATCTATTTTGCCTATAATTTGCCCAATAGTTGTTCCTTTATTTCTTGTTGTGACTGAAAATATGAAACATGAACGTCGAATTCGTGATAGACCTACATAGCGGATTAGACTTTTGAATCCAACATGGCTACCCATTTATCAACTGTCGTTAACCTATTTGTTTTCACTTTCGGGAATGAGGACTTCATATGGAATAGTTACCGATGACTAGGGCTACCTAAATCTTCCTCCTTCCCCTTTAATTCAAGTTGCTCGTCAATCTATAGAAAGACTATGTCCATCCAATGATAACCAGCGCTGGTATTCATGAATTCGGCTAATGAGTGATACAATGTTCTTGGGTTCAAGTTACTTAAAATCAATGAAACTCATGCGAACTGTTGCTTCCATAGACTTGAAGAGATTTTGATGAATAATCTCTGAAAGTTATAGCATAATCGGGCAAGAAACAAGAAAACTATGGCTCTTTAAAGATCTCCATTTATTTCTATAGGGGACTCAAATACATGGATAACTACACATGCAGCTGTAGTGAAATGTTGCTCTGCTATTTTCTTTGTTAAAACCAGCATTTCTGATTTAAGGGACATGTAATTTTGTGACTGAATACTCCACTGGATGTCTAGAAAAATGTTATATTGATTCTGCTGACTTTTATATTGTGAATTTGCCACTTCTTGCCTTGATTTGCCAGCTTATTTGAAACCACTTAGTAAGTTAAATATGTTCTACAGTCCCATGTGTTGATTTGTATGTTGCAACCTACATTGACTTGTTACGATCTACCTCAGTAACCCTCTTCATTCTACACATAAGCTGTCTTATGTTAGCCCCTGGGAGCTGTACATTGTACTCCACTCTCCCTATCACGAACCACAATGCCTGATACAAGATCAGCAAAGGCCCTCATCAAGGACACCCTATTGAAAGATGAAGATGTGCTTAACGTGATAAAGGAGCTAGTGGCCCAGTCAATACAAGCCAAGTACAATTACCTCATTCAGAGAGTGGAGAAGCAGGACGGGCTCATTAGCATGATTAGTCTGGTGACCAACTTGGAAAAAGTGGCATATAAATCGATTTAGGGAGTCCTGAATTGTAGAGGTTGGAGATAAGTATTTTCTGAAAGAGTACACTCTAGAGCTCATGAATTTGCTTGTCTCCAGAACTGAAAATTGGTTTTCTGAGAGATATATGGTTGCCATGGTAACCACTTCATCATTTTGTATAGGCAATTACAATATTTCGACAAATTATTTTTTTAAGGCCATGACGAGTAAATTTAGTTCTTACAAAAAGATGTGTTCAGAAGTTGGGAAAGATGCTCTAAAATGATTAGAGATTTTCATCGGGCAAGGTCAACAGTAAAGGTCAAATTTCGCAGGTCAAAGTACAAACAATCATGGACAAATCATGTTTTTGTACATTGTACTGATATCTTTCATGTTCAAATGAATTTGCATTATTCAAACTGCTGGAAACAAAACATTGTGGATAGAATGTATTCTTACGATTCCAAAGCTGTATTTCCCGACATATGAGACTATTTTACAAGGGAGATATGACATCTTTACGGTAACCATGTAAATGCCGCGATATAGTGCAATGTACACATTACATGTGTTATCCTATGCAAAATATACACAGTGCTACAAACATTTCCTGGTCTAGTGGGATGTCTGGAAAAGTTAAACGCTAATGGTATTTAGCAATATAAACTGGGAATTGACTCGTTATTATTATAACTAAGGTATGCTGAATACGATAAGCCTTGTTTCCAAGTGAAGTTTTTAACGACCTAATCTGCATAAATAAAATGGCCATCAAAATTGTTATTTGCAAACATTATCATAACGTATATATCTTATCATGCAGAGATATGAGTTACAAATTAAATATTTATACCAATTTAATGATAGTCATGCAGAAAATGCAAACCTTAATATCGGAGTAATTGATATTCACTCTTACGAATATGGAAATAAACTAGTGACTGGCATTAAAACAAATCATACTGGTAAAGTAACATTGTCAAAATCCTCAAAAACTTACTTGGAACTCTAGCGGGTCTAGTATTGATAATTATTACCAACAGAAGCATAGAATATAGTTTGGTTTTCAAATTTCTCTTTCGTTATAAAGATATGTAAGTGTTAAGATTTATAAATATGTATTGGACAGTTAAAACTGTGTACAACATCAGTGTCCTTTTTCGCTCATTACTCGACCGTATATAACATCCATTATTACTTTAAGTGCCAGGGATTTTAATGCTTTATGGCATTTGTGTGTATTTTAATTCACAAAAATGCGAGCTTGGCACTCAAGGAGTTAAACATGAAATTGTCACACATTACTATAAGTGGACATAAATTAATAACCAAAATATACCTTTAGTCAACGTTCAGTTGCCAGTTTTTGTACATTTCAACAAAGTATAGTTCCCTTTAAAATATTAGTTTTTGTTTAAGTTACTCGAGCGCACACTGACATGACCGACGTGTCTTTACTCCGGGTATAAGGGTTTGATAAATGAATAAGTACATTTCCAAAACAAGCAGAATATGAAACATTCAACATAAATTGAAATCCCTTAATTTGCATAAACAAGATGGCCGCTAGATATCATGACAGATTATACAAAGAAAATATATCCCGTTGGAATCCCATTTTCTTTGCTCTTTTTCAATCACATTATATATTTCTGGTCAGTTTCTTTATATGTTTGAATTAAAGAAAATGTATCATACATATCTAAAATTAATTTTACCAGCTAGCTCTAGAGGTATTTCTGTTTCGTACTCTGAGTCTGATTGTCAACATAATGTCAAGCACATACATAAACAAAATAATGCTTACAATTATCATTTGTAATTGACTAAAACGTCCATTGTAGTCTAGAATTCATATTTTGTTCGTGTATCAAGACAATTGATAGCATTTTCCTATTTCTGTATACGATTGAAATATGGAAGGTTTTCATTCCTTCAACACTATAGTAGGCCTACTATACACTACACCTCATCTATGAGGATCGACATTCTATGCATAGTTCAATAGACGCTTCAATCTGATGAAGACTAACTGGGAAAAGTTTGCTGAGAATCTTGACTCCTCCGTCCTGGACATGCCTGCCATATATATCCATAAAAACTACGACACATTTGCCGGGCTGTACAAAAAATCCTCAAGGCGAAACAACCCCAATGGTATATACGCACCAGCTACATTCAAGGCTTGGTGGGCCACTCCAAAGTGTTGTACGAAGGCTACATCAAACACTTCCAAATGGACCCCTTTAGCAAGGACACAATACAATCTGGGGAATACCTGCCCGAAGAAATAATTATGAATCTAGAAAGATAAAATGGCAGAAATTATTTATCAAATACACTGACATAAAATAAAGCAATAGGAAAGCATTGGAAACGATCTGGATACTCCATGGGCAATAACTATACAAAAGTGCAACCAAGATCTTAAGTCACCGTCTATAGTAACGATCAAGCTGCCCATTAACTCCTTGTGAATAGCCGGGGAAACCCTGACGATCATCACGGAAGGGCCAGGTTCCTAACGGCCACAGACTCACCACGAACGACCTGTTTGCTGCCATTAAGTATTATTCAAATATAAAAGCTGCTGGACTTGATGACATCATATGTGAGCAAATGGAACACCTATGTCCAAGCGCCCTAAGCTGGCACCTGAACATGCTCAATGCATGCATGAGCACCAACATCCCAAAGCTCTGGAGGAAATCCAAAGTTATCTACTTGTTAAAGCCTGGTAAAGACATAGTCAGCTGAAATAGCAACAGCCCTATCTCCCTATACTGTATCAAACGAGCGGTTTATCGAGTGGCTGATCGAGTACTGCGTCTATACTCTTTGCACAGTCGAGCAGCAGACATCAATATACTGTGGCACATCGATTACTTGTATCAATTGCAAGAAAATAGTTAATCATGTTTATAATGTCATTTAAAACGGACTGTAGTTCTTGATAATATATTTTCAATGAAAATGAGCAAAGATAAATATGCCTCGCCAAGTGATGCGATCACCACTAATTTTCATATTTATAAGTATGTAAAGTACCCTATATAGTTACCTCAATAAATTGTAGAGTTTAGTACTCTCAAAATATTCATAGGTATAATATCCATTTTACAATTTAATTTTACATTTTACAAAACTATGAAATGCTTCAGTTTCACTACCGTAACGTTCTCAAAATGATATCTTGCGGCAATTTTGTTGAATACTAATGAAGGGATTCAAGTTAATTTTGATTGTTTCATTGGTTTTAAAAATGTCCGTATCCATTTGCTAAAGACTTTATTGAAGAATAAAGACTATTCAGTGTTACACTCACATAATACAAACAATACATATTGATGTAAGTATAATTATGATTTGTATATTGCTAATCACTAATTTGCATAACTATTCACAAAAGTGAATATCAATACTCCGTTTTACTTTCTGTCTGACTTTCGTAATACGGGATAGGTGGAGATATTCAATTTGTAATTTATATCTCAGAAAATCGTTAACGATACAAGAATGTTTGGAAATTACAAATTTGCTGGCAATTTTGTTTATGCAGATTAGGTGGTCAACAACTGGAAAATTATCTTGGAAACAAGGCTTATCATGTTCAGCGTACTTGAATAATGCTGAAAATAAGTCCTTTCCCCAGTTTTTATTCCATAAATTCCCTTAGCGTTCAACTTTTTCCAGACATTCCACTAGACTAGTACGTGTTTGTAGCACTGTATACATTTTGCATAGGATAAAACATGCAATGTGCACACTGCACTATATCGCGGCATTTACATGGTTACCATAAAAGTGTCATATCTGAGTTTGAGTTTGAGTTTGAGTTTGATGTTTTATTATCCAAATAAAAAGTACATCAATATAACAATCAAATGTCAATGTGTAACATAAATATTAAAAGGATAATTGGGACCAGAAAATAGCATTAAATGCTAATCGTGTCTGGTACCATTAACACACATAAGTAGCGTAGCAATGAGAATATCATAAATAATGAATAACTGTTGAATACATACTTAAACTACAAGCTATTCTGCATCTAAGCTAAAAATAAGTTCTGTGATTAAATACATATCTTTGGTATTTAACACTAAATCAAAATTAAAGGATTATATAACGTAATACATGTATTTACAAAAAGGCAAGAACCTCGGTTAAAAGTTCAAAACAATTATTCTAACATTTTAACATTTGTGATATTAGAGTTCTACGAAAGCAAGACACTGATGCTTTCTCCCGTACAGATAGTGGTAAATCATTCCAAAAGCATGTGCCTCTGAATGACACTGAAAATTTACCCTGCGTAGTCCTTACTTTAGGCACACTCAACTTCTTACTTTCCCTTTGTCTTGTCTCATATTGGTGCTCTATAAACAGCAATACTGAGGCAATTTATCATTTAATAATTGATACATAAAAACACAAATAGATAGTTTATGGAGTTGATACACATTCAATAATTCTAACTCCTGAAATATCGGTTTTGAATGAGTCCTAATTGGACTAAATGTTATGACTCTTAGTGCCATCTTTTGGCTTAATAATAAACACTTCATGTGTATTTCATAGTTACTTCCCCAAACCTCAATTCCATATGTCATATGCGGTTGGATTAACGTTTTATACAATAACAATAAAATATACCTTGGCACAAACTGTCTTAATCTATATAAAACACCAACCTTTTTCCTAATACACTTATTAACCCTTTCTATATGAGGTTTCCACGTCAAGTGTTGGTCTATATAAACTCCTACAAATGATGCAATATCAACCCGGACTATTTCAGTCCCTGCTATTTTTAGTACCCCTCGAGTTACGACTGATTGCCTACTCCCTCTTATTAACAAATAATTAGTCTTTAAGAGATTCACTGTAAGTTTATTCACTTTACACCATACGGACACCTTATCAAGATGCACATTAACTATATCCATATCAATCAAATTCAGTCTCGGCGGAAATGTATGAAACAAGTTAGAATCATCGGCAAAAAGTCTAAAATTGAAATAATTTGTTGAGTTTGGCAAATCATTTATATACATCAAAAACAGGGTAGGTCCCAACACGGAACCCTGAGGAACGCCACATGTTATTATCTGTCGTAATGAACTATGTCCATCATAATTCACAAACTGAAATCTACGAGAAAGATCATCTTTAAACCACTGAAGAGGCAGGCCCCTTATTCCATAATGTTCTAATTTACCAACCAATATTCCATGATCAATTGTATCAAAAGCTTTCTGAAAATCTAGGAATATACCTAGTGTTACACTGCCCTTATCCAATGATTTAAGCACACCATTAGTCAAATTAATTAGAGACAGTTTAGTACTATAATGTTTACGAAAACCATACTGGTGCTTATACAAAACATCATTCCTTTCAAAATACTCAAGTAACCTCTTGTTTACTAATTTCTCAAATATTTTGGCCAAAAGAGGCAAAACTGAAATAGGTCTATAATTGCCTGGGACATCTTTATCCCCCTTTTTAAAAATCGGTGTAACTTTGGCTATTTTCATTGCCTCCGGAAACACACCATTCAATAATGACTGATTATAAATATAAGCTAATGGTTTTGCAATTACATAAGCAGCATCCTTCAGCAATCGGGCTGGAATATTGTCAAAACCACAAGCTTTCTTTACATTCAAAGTTGATAAATAGTCATTCACCTCATAATGAGTAACTGGTTCCCAAAACAAAGAATCAACTGTTCCATCATTAATATAATCTTTAAATGTAATAACATCATCATCATTACCACTAATAGATTTAGCGAGGTTAGGCCCAACATTAACAACAAAAATCATTAAAACCTTCTGATATTTCTTTCCCTGAGGTTACAACTCTCTTATTTCCATTGTCATCAACACAGAGCTTATCTACATGTGATGTTTTTATTTTACTATTTCCACTCTTCAATAGCGTATTGATTGACTTCCATGTTTGTGCTGTATCGGATTTATACATTTCAAATAATTCACTATAATATTTCCTCTTTGCATTCCTCAAAACTGTAGTCAAGACATTTCTATACGTTCTATATTTTTTCAAATCATCTTCATTATGATTTGATTTTAATACTTTACCATACAATTTATGTTTCTTTTTAATTGACTTCTTAATAGCTTTAGTCAACCACTGCTTATCATTCTTCATCTTGGAAGAGTGGCGATGAACAATCGGAGCATATTGATTACAAATACCTATGAATGATTGTACAAATATATTATATGCCTTTTTAACATCAGTACATTCATAAACATTTCCCCAAGATTCCGAGAGTAAACTATAACAGAACCGTTCTTTATCATACAGGGGTGTCGATCCTGGGGGGGCAGGGGGGCAGTCGCCCCCTCCCCCCCCCCCCCCCCCCCCCCCAATAAAAATATTGGGGGGCGAACATATCATTTCGCCCCCCCAATAATTCCGAAAATGAGGAATAAAAAAAATCGAGTGATATAATGCCAAAGAGGGGAAAGACACATTTATCAATAATTAATCTTCAAAATAGCCGTTTTTTAGTTTGAAAAGGACTGTAAATCTCTTTTTTATGCCGCGCGCTTCGCGCGCATACAGTTTCTCATATTGCAAGTTTCATTTGGGTTGTGGGAACTCACCTTTTAAAATGTGTTGGGCAGCGTAATTTCTCAAACGCACACCTCAAACGAAGTTTATTAAACCCTCATCTATAGATAGCAAAAATAAAATAATCTCGGTACATATGCGCTGAACGCAAATCAAATTGGAATATCATGTCCCCCCCACATTTGAAAAAGGAGCAGATTGTCCCCCCTCCCTTTTTCATTATGTATGTTAGGTTCCATACCTATATACTTCATATTACGTGAAATTTCTGTCTCAGGTGTGCACCAAATCGCACAATTTCACGCCCCAAAAATACAAAAGCTCCCTACTGTGGGAGGGGGACATCTCCTCCCACACCCTCCCCCGCTCGGTCGCTTCGCTTCCTCGCAATGTCTCCCCTACACTTTTGAGAAATTGTTGACGCCCTTGCTTAGTTTCATGGGAGCCCAATGCCCTAGACTATATCGATGGCTCTATAGTATACATGATCACGTGGATCCATCTCACGCAAGGCTCATTCTTTTCCTAGCTATGCCCTTTAAAAATACGTTATGAGTAGGTTCACTATTTTATACAAGTTTACTGAGCTGTCTTCAAAAATAGCAAATGTAGGAAAGTGATCTGAAATGTCAGTTACAATTTTACCAGCACATATGCGATCTGTACCCATATTTGTGTAAATATGATCAATTAAAGGGGTAGTCCGGGCCTGATATAAACTATTCGTTTTTTGAATAAGCAGAACAAGACGAATGATTGGTGAAAATTTGATCAAAATCGGACAAGAAACACGGGAGTTATACCTGTTTGAACATTATGTAATAATGAGCGATCGTTTCAAAATTGCCGCCATATGCAACCTCATTCACGAGCACCTCGCCATGGCTTTAGTACATGAAAATACACTTATTTCTCATTTTTCGATGTTAAAAATTAACTTTTCTCTCCTTTTTTCACGAATTCATAAAAGAATATCGATGGGGCAACCTCATTTGAATGTGTAAGCTCATAAATTTGCTTTGTTATGAAGAAAATTTAAATTTTGTTAAATTTCCATGTAGAAGTCAAAATGGCTGCAGCTCGCAAGTGACGTCACGATCGATAACAATTGCGAACGATACTAAAAATCGGAGCAAAGTTCGTCCTGTCATAACTTTTTTATTGCTTATCCGTTTTGGCTCAAATTTTCGATCCCGATTCTTCATATTCACCTCATTTTATAGCAAATATCACATTTCTGGGGTGGAATTCCTCTTTAAAGAACCTGACATGGATGTTACCCTGGTAAGGGGCTTAATCAATTGATGCATTCCCAAACACACTAAGGAAGTGACAAACATTTCAGCATTTACACTGGGATTATACAAATCAATATTAAAATCACCCATTAAAAAACACAATTTTTTATCAACTTTAATCCTTTCTAACACAGACAATAAACTTCCCCGAAATTGGGCAATATCGGTATTTGGTTTTCTATAAATGAAACCTACAACAACAGAACAATCACCAATCTGAACTTCAAGCCACAATGATTCAGCAAAGTCAATATCATACATCAACATTTTATATTTCAATGAAGAATGAACATAGACTCCAACACCTCCTCCCCGTATACCAGGGTTCTCTACAGTTCACTTCCAAAGTATAATCCATCTATCCCAAGGATATCTGTACAAGACACATTCCATACTTCAGACAATCCAATTAAATGAAATTTCGAGTTAATACATTCTTCATACAATAATTTTAAGGCATCAATATTTTTTATTTAAAGACCTTATATTTATATGAGATATCGTGAAAGCTTTTGAGAACTTCGAACACAATCTAGTATCCAATTCACATGGGGTTAACTCAAAAGAGTCAATATCAAACAAATTAATGTCTTCGTGGATATCAGCCCTTTTCACCAAAAAGTGAACATAGCAATGTCATGATGATGTCAATGAAGAAACTAGATAAGGTGCAGACGGAAGTTCTCATATTTGACGTCCTCAAACCCCGATTTCAAAGAGGTCGTCAGGGGAGCGAAGTGTCTTAAAGGAATCGTCCATGCATCTTGCAGGAGATGTTCCCATTTCTGGATGTCACCTGCTTGACACCCTGGCGCATTCTTCGCTGCCATCAGGACCGCGTACCGAAGAGGGGTCAGATTCCTCGTTGACGAAGACCCCCTTGTAAGAGGCCCTTCCCCTTCAACTCGACTGGTATAGCTCGTCACGCTTCCTTCGGGCGATGAAATCGCACCATGCATTGGCGAGGCTTCGCTGCTGGTCCAGACTTCTTCCCGAAACGGTGGCAAGACGCGACATCCTCGGGCTTCAAACCAACACCAACCTCTCCTGCCAGCTTGCAGATCTTCTTCCAGTGTAGATTGGTCATAGATGACTGAAAATGCAGCTTTGTAATCGTAACAATATATTCTACCCATAATTATTTGTTTTCCAGCAGTTTCATTAATTAACATTTATTTGAACATGAAATATATCAGTACAATGTACAAAAAACATGATATTTTCCATTAATCTTTGTACTTTGACCTTTACTGTTGACCTTGCCCGATGAAAGTATCTAATCATTTTAGAGCATCTTTCCCACATTTGAAAACATATTTTTTGCAAGAAATTCCACTCGTCATGGCCTTAAAAATTAAATTTTTCGAAAATATTGTATTTGTCTAAACAATTTATGAAGGTGGTTATCATGGCAACTTTATATCTCCCATGAAACCCATTTTTCAATTCTGGAGACAAGCAAATTCCTGAGCTCTAGAGTGTACTCTTTCAGAAAAGACCTCTACAATTCAGGACTCCCTAAACCATTTTTGCCGTTTTTTATCTGGCTACCAGACTATAATTATGTTCTCATACAGTGGAAAAACGATTAACTATAGAGAGCATAACATTGCTGAAATTCATTATCTTCTATAAAAAGCCATCCACTGTATATACCCAACCGGGATACTTCCACCCGACCTGTATACGTACAGACCCCCCGGCAAGGGCCCTAAGAGGGTTCCTGTATTTTAACCCGTTCACCCCTTTCTTAAAAAGGGCTTTCCTGTTGTATAATATATCCCTAAACGTTTTTTTGAACTCGGGTACCAATATAACAAAGTTTTACGGGACTGTGCCCCTGGACCGTTACACCATTGGAACCATATGACCCGGGGTCCCTGTACCATTTCAATAATTTATCCTCGCAGTGCCTGCTAAAAAAGCTATAAATAGCTTTACTTGATACATGACACTATTATACATGTCCAAAATACAATTACAGGCCGGGTAGTACAGTTTTTGGTAAGGCTGGACTTTAGTAACCAAACCTGGACAGGTAACATTATAAACTAATAGTTATAACTCCACCATGCTCGAAAGGTATACAAAATTACAAACGACTAAGTAAAAAGCCTGTTTTTTTTTTTAAAAAAGAGCCATAAAAACACAAGAGGGCGCTTTTCTAAAAAGGCATTGGTTTCAAAAAAATTTTCATACAAGAGTATGCATGTGATGTTTTATTGAAATAATGATTAAATAGAGAGATCATCAACAACTATTTAAAGAACGCTTTTGAACATTTTTGAAAAAGTGCAAGCTTTTTTTTTATTTTTTTGAAAAAAATCATCTAATTATTTTGGCCCCAAAATAATTATAAGATGAAATATATTTATTAATATTTCAGCCGTTTCTGGGTCGATTTTGACCAAATAAAGTTTTATTCTGCCATTAAAATTGCATGTTCTCTCAGATTCGACCTGCCCACCCCTCCCCCCCCCCCCCCCCCCCCCCCCCCCCCCCCCCGGCCCAGTCGTAAAATTCTAGGTATGCCCCTGGGGCTTCGAACGGACCCCAGAAAATGTTTGCCCCCCACCCCCCCCCCCCCCCCCCCCCCATCGCAAAAAACGGATCAATGCTTCTGGTATGTAATCATACAATCGCATTGCAATGCAGACGTGACGAGACTACACCCCACTCGTCTTAAGCCACTGTGGGGACTATACTGGTGGTTTAAAAACAGATTTACAGCCATTAAAGTATGCAAAAATATTCAAGTAAAAAGGAAAAACACTTTCCGTGCAAGACCCACTGCAAACAAGACATCTGTTTTGATTAGTTTAACTCCAAAAGAATTAAAAACTTAATTTTACCTCCTAAAATGATATATTGAATAACAGCAATTCAAAACATATGAAACATTTGCCGGGGGGCTCCTATTCTTATACCATTCTGTAGGCTCAGGGAGCCCTGCATGGGCCCGAAATAACCTCAAATCAATGCCAATTTACCTGGTATAATGTAATTTGGGGCTCCGGAATCATCCCCAAACACATAACATTTTTGCCGGGGGCTCCTAACCTAATATCATTCGGTAGGTCCTAAGTAAGCTCTGTGCCAAAATGGCGCTTGTATAACAACAACTCAATATGATTTTAACTCATGTATAACTTGGGAGCTCCAGCACCACGCCCCCGCCCCCACCAAAATGCCCACACACTTACATTTGTGCCTGAGGATTCTACCCTAATATCGTTCAGTAAGTCCCGATGAAGCCTTGTGCCAAAGATGGCGCTTGCAGATCAACAAATCAATGTTATTTTACCTTATATTTTACGTGGGGGCTCCGGTACGACGCCCCCCGCCCGCCACACACTTACATTACATTTTTTGCCGCTAATGACTAGTGGGACTCTATCATTTATGTCATTTCTTTCAAGCCTTATTTGATGATTGGGGGAAACTTCTCCTCTAAACTATAGTTGGTGAAGGTCAAAACAGGAAAATAATAATTTGTTAAAGAAGGTTACTGAAATGATAAAACTTAACTTGCC
>JBAMJV010005923.1:0-25006 GCA_037951105.1 Echinarachnius parma
AAATGCCCTGTCATCCACCTAAAAAGTGAAATTGACGCTCTTATTACCAACCATGTGAAAGAATAAAGTTTTAATAATATGGGATTATACACATTTGGCCAAGAAACCGCCTACTCATCGATATACAATCATGTATTTGCAAAATTATAAAGATTATCTATCCAGTGAACCTATTCTGTTCCTTTATCATAATGGCAAATCCCCCGTTCCGTTATTTCTGGGCCACCCTGTATACTTACAGAAACGGTCTACTATATTCGCATCGTTAGAGGAGGGGAAATGCGTCCTAGTCCACACCTGAGAAAATAGCCTATTAAGGACTTTTCGCACACTGAGGACGACACAAATTAGGGTGGTTAAGGGGTCCGTCCGTCCGTGACTGCATTTTGGGGTACGATTGTTTTACTTGGCATACATACTGCTTGGATCAAAAGAAGACAATTCGTCCAAAGAGACACTCTGTATCTATGCAACAACAACAAATGCTGAATTTGCATAGATACAGAGTGTCTCTTTGGATGGATTTTCTTCTTTTGATCACAGGAGTTTGTATGCCAAGTAAACCAATTGTACCCCAAACTGCAGTGAACACCTAAACTTTTGGCCCCTATAGAAGAAATTACGTCATTAAAGGTAGGCTGACAAGAAAACTGCCTATAAAAATTGTGTTTTACTGTATCTAAGGTAGATTTTCATGAAGATTACTAATAAAAACATATTTTCCTCGTGGGAAAACCCGGTAAAATAAAAAATCAACTATTTAATTCACTTTCGGAATCCCCGTAAAAAAATTGAGTCCGGGCGAGCAAAAAATAACGTCATCCTTGTGACGTCACATGCAGGCAATCGCAGTTTAGCTCAGTCATAGAAGTACACGCTGAGTGCAATACTCACGTTGACACCGGTGGGGGGGGGGGGGGGGGGGGGGTCTGTCCTGATAGAAAGGGGGTATCATGCGTGACCAAGGACTTGCCAAAAACACCCTAAACAAGTATTTGCGTGGTGCAAAAAATGATTATCGGTAATTTGATACCCTAAGCAAGTAATCAATTGTTTATAAAACCCTAAGCAAGTTATAACTATTTTTGATACCCTAAGCGAACATCGAACGTGTGCGATGTTTTGGACCGGGATTTGGTGGATATTTCAGCTCAAAACGGTGACTAAAACGTGTTCTAGTGTTGAATGAACCCTAAGCAAGTAAGCAGAATTTTTGAAATCCTAAATGCGTAACTCATCAGCCTAAAAAAGATACCCTTTTTCCCGATTGTTGTTGATTTTGAGACCCTATTCAAGATACTCGAGTAACTTGCCTGATTGTAAAAAACACCCTTTTTACTAGAATTCTTGGTCACGCATGATACCCCCCTTTCTATGAGGACAGACCCCCCCCCCCCCCCCCCCCCGGGCGTTGACAGAGAGATGTTATTTCGATTTGTTTCAATATTTGCAAACATTTGTTTAAGTTTATATCATGGACGATATACACTCAGATGTGTAGCTGCATCCTGCTACAAATCATTTCTTAGCAATTCTTAGTAGTCCAGTAGTCATCTCTAGGGCCTAGAAATGTTCATAAGTCCAATGTTTTTCTCCCTATTCATGTTCTAAATTGTTTATAGAGAAAATTCAGCTTTGTTGCCACCTCGGCAACATTGAGCAATTTTTTTTATAAGCATTATAAAGATAATGAGCTAATTTGCATATTTCTGAAATAAGGTCAGAGGTCATCTGCTATCTAGGAATAGTGCAAACATAATGAAAACTATTATTTAAAGGTGTTTTGGGGTAAAGAATGTATTTCCAGTGTCCATTTGCATTTGCCATATGGGCAACACCCTGAAATCCAAGATGGCTGCCCCTAATTTGCATATTTATGAATATTATGGTTTTTGGTAGTTTAATCTATTCATGAGCAAAACGTATAGGATTTTATGTTTCAATCATGTTCTAGATATGAATTAAAGATATTTCTGCTTTGTTGCCACCTTGGCAACAATCAGCAATGCATATAATTAGCATAATTAGGGTTTTCACCTAATTTGCATATTCCCAGAAATCAAGTAAAATCGTATATATTGTGAACCCGAAAACTAAAAATCACGAGTAATACCTCTTTTTCCAAGGTTTTGGGGGGCAACAAATCCATTTCTGATACTTAATTCAACATAAAACCATGACAACCCACATGAATTCAAGATGGCCGCATTTGGCTTTTGTAAGGAGAGAATGTTATTTGTCTGTTTGTATTATTTTTTACTGTAAATACCAAACTTACTTGTGAGTCCAGTATTCTAGCTAGTTGCTTATTCTAATGATTAAAATTTAAAAAAAAGATCATCCTGAGCTTTTATAACGAAAAGAAGGAATACATGTATCCTAGCTCGACTAATTTTGGGATCGGCCATCTTGGATTTATATGGGTTGCCATGGAGATATGTCGAATTAAGTATCATGAATGGATTTGTTGCCCTCCAAAACCTTGGAAAAGTGGTATTACTCGTAATTTTTAGTTTTCGGGTTCACAGTATATACGATTTTGCTTGATTTCTGGGAATATGCAAATTAGGTGAAAAACCTAATTATGCTAATTATATGCATTGCTGATTGTTGCCAAGGTGGCAACAAAGCTGAAATATCTTTGTGACATATGTAGAACATGATTGAAACATAACATCCTGTACTTTTTGCTCATGAATGGATTTAACTACCAAAAACCAATAATATTCATAAATATGCAAATTAGGGGCAGCCATCTTGGATTTCAGGGTGTTGCCCATATGACAAATGCAAATGGGCATTGGAAATTAATTCCTTACCCCAAAACACCTTTAAATAATGGTTTTCATTATGTTTGCACTATTCCTAGATAGCAAATGACCTCTGACCTTATTTCACAAATATGCAAATTAGCTCATTATCTTTATAATGCTTATAAAAAGAAATGCTCAATGTTGCCGAGGTGGCAACAAAGCTGAATTTTCTTTATAAACCATTTAGAACATGAATAGCAAAAAAAACATTGGACTTATGAATGTCGGTCTAATAGAGTACCGAAGTGTGACGTCAGAGCTATTCATTGCCATGAGTGATGGTTCTACACAATGTCAGGCAAGCAATGAATTGGTGATATAGCGGTTGCTAAGCCCCTTTCACACCGGACCTGCGTAGAGTTGCGTAGTGTTGCATACAGAGTACGCCGAAATAGGCTGCGTATTCGGGGCGTATTCGTGAACAAAAAACATTCTTCGGCAATTAACGCTCGTAGGAGCCGCGAGTAGATGTTTCGTCGGACTGGCGTAGTGAGGGAAAAGTACTATTGCGTAGGCATGGCGTACAGTAGCGTTGTGTGGCGTAGACTTGCGTTGGCATGACGTACAGTAGCGTAGTGTTGCGTAGACTTGCGTACTTTCTGCGTTCAGTGTCTACGCAGACAGTACGCGAAAAAAAATAAACATGTTTAATTTTTTGCGTCCATCTCGCGTACCCCTCTGCGTACCTCAGCGTATAGTTGCGTATAGTTGCGTAGGGCAGCGTACACTCGGCGTAGTCGGTACGCAACATTACGCAACTCTACGCAACTCTATATACGCAGGGCCCGGTGTGAAACCCCCTTTAGGCAATCGTCCGGCTCCGACCCACTACTTAATGCCAGTATGAAAGGAAAAGTTGCGTAGAACCATTACTATGCCATAACAAAAGCATGTCACGTCACTACTTCGGTACTCTATGCAGGAGATATAGAACCGTCTACCATTTCTACTGGACTATAGGCATTTTCAGGTATAAGCCTCAATTTACAAGCGAAAACGAGTTTGTTTTACCAAGGAATTACCATGGATGGATCACGGCTGTCACTTATTGGTTCAAACACCTGTTTATATTATAAAGGCGAACAAAATGAGAAGTGGGGCTTTGCGGTTTATTTGAAGTTTGATCTTCGATGCCGCCAAGTGAAACCAACGACTAGCTAATTAACTGATAAAGATTTTCAAATTTCAAGATTATTCAACTAATTTTCATTTATTTGTGACTATTGCATGATTAGTAGTATACATGTACTTGATAGACGAGCTGTCGAATTGAGATGAAATTATAATAATTTCCTACATTAATTGAGAAAAACTCAAAATAAATCTTGAATTAATATGATTCTTTGAAGCATTTTAGCTATCCGCTTTCCGATCATTTCCGACAATTGAAATTAACACATAATAATTTTGAGATATCAATCGAATTGATAAGTCATGTGGCAATAGTGCCCACGCACCCCCACTATATACGTTAACTTTCATCCTAAATATTTCAATTTCCACACATTTTTTATTTCGCGCGCACTTGATTACTATAATTAAGAAGCACTCGAATTAGTTGAGTTCGGATTTGCGAAAAGTTATTATAATAACAAGCACACCTCTCTTTGAAATGTGCAAATGCGTATGTAATCAACCGAAACGTCATTGTTTTTTTTCCACTTGTAAGTTACGTTCAGGTCCCATTCAAATGAGCACATTCACTGCATAGTTGACAGTGGCGGCATCGAACATCTAGTAAAGGATTTGAACATCGATATATACACACTGGATACAGCACGCTGAACAATGCCGAATGAGCGACGTTGAAGCCGCCGCAAGTATCTAAAAGTCCACCTAAGTGACCAAATACAAAAGGTGCTTCTATTCATTTCCGTAAATCGATTCACTCGAGCGAGCATGGTCTTTGTATTTGGAGTACTTTTGGAGTACTTTTTCACACTGTCGCTGGCTTAATGATGAGGGCGCTGTTGCTATATCCAGTATTTTTATATCGATGGATTTGAATCTATAAAACTGTGACTATAGCTATATAATAGCTCTTTGGGCATACGGATAAATTATTTGCTTATACATGTACACTTGCACAGGGTGGCCCAGAAATAATGGAACGGGGTACTTTCCTTTATAAAGAAACATACAGACTAGGTTCACTGGATAGATAATCTTTGAAAAAGAAATTTGATATCAACAACAGTAATTTTGGAAAAGTTTTTTTTTGTTTTTTTGGTCGTCTTAAAGCCCAAGATCAGTTTCGGGAAAGTAGCCGAATACATCTATATTGATCATTATTGTTGAATATGTATTGAAATAGGGCTTGTGTGGTGAAATCCGACAATAAGCATCAGATTATCGGAAGAAAACCGCTGGTCGTAATACACATAGCGTATGGGCGACATATCTGTCCCATTGGGATAGATATACAATTTTGCAAATATATCAATTAGTAGGCGGTTTCTTGGCAAAATTTGGATGATCCTATATTAGTATAATAATATTCTTTCACATTATTGGTAATAAGAGCTTCCATTTCATTTTTTTTTTGAGAGGGGGGCGTTTCCAAAACTGGTCTTTACCTTTAAGTGACACCACTGTCAGGGTCAACTTTTTGTCAATTTCTAGAAAGTCGGCGCCTGATAAATAACAATGCAAGCCCGTCATAGCATCAAGGAGTGATCAATGCGAATAATTGTGTCCGTACGCATTCATGCCCCTTCGCATAGTCGACATCGGGTTTACAGCTGAATGTATATGGACCAAATAAAGCCCAGTGCCGGATAGGCGATCTGCGCTTGCGATCTAGCCCGAGTTGCTATAGCGATCTCGGTTCGGTGTGAATCGCACCAGTTCACGCCAAATTGAAAAGATCGCGTGAACAATGGAATCAAGCTGACTCACTGCGAACTGATGTGATTCCAAGGTCGCTAGCCCTATGCGACCTTGTCCGAATAGGAGCGATCCCCTGAGATCTGTGTTAGGTCGCAAAGTGGGCATGTCCAATGGCCGCACCAGATCGCCGCGAATGCGATCGAGACCGACCTGGTCGCCAGATTTTTGAATAAAACCCCGGCGACCGCTACCGACACCACCCTTGCGGACGCGAGTTACAGCGATCTGGTGCGGCTATTGGTGCCCACTTGGCGACTTAACCACATATATCAGGGGATCTCTCCTATTCGGGCAAGATCGCTCTAGATCGCTAGGCCCAGATCGCTAAAGCCCAGTGCCCATTATGCGATCTGCGCTTGCGATCTAGCCCGAGTTGCTAGCGATCTCGGTTCGGTGTGAATCGCACCAGTTCGCCGCGAGTCAGCCCGATCTCATTGCGTACGCGATCTTTTCGGTGCCCACTATGCGATCTCACGGCGACTTTCTATTGTCCCTATTTCCACGCATGCGTGCATGGTTGAGAATTACAGCCAGGTATTGTTCGCTCTTGCTTGTCTTCACATTATAACGCGCTTTGCGAGGCTTTTTAATAAACCCAGTGCCCACTTTGCGATCTGCGCCAAGCGACCTTGCCCGAATAGGAGCGATCCCCTGAGATCTGTGGTTAAGTCGCAAAGTGGGCACCAATTGCCGCACCAGGTCGCTGTAACTCGCGTCCGCAAGGGTGGTGTCGGTTGCGGTCGCAAGGTTTTGGACATGTTCACAATTTTCGTTCTCGATCGCATGTCGGGCGGGATCGCACAAAAAAAGCAATTTGGGCAATTGTTCATATTTCCTGATATCAGGAATTCAATCCTTGATATAAGGAATTCTGTTTTCAAATATCAATAATTAAATTTTTTATATCAGGAAATAAATTAATGATATCCAGAGTTCGATTTCTTGATATCCAGAGTTTGATTTCTTGATATCCAGAGTTCAATTTCTTGATATCAAGAATTCGATTTATTGATGCCAGGAGTTGAATTTTTGAAATCAGGAATTGCCATTGGTTAGCAACAGAAAGTGGTTTCTTGATATCAAGAATTCAATGTTCAGTTATGCGAAACTGCTCTACAAAGGCGCCCTGCAAGAATCAAACAATTTTTTCTTGATATCAAGAAATAAATTGTTGATATCAATAAATGATTTGCTCTTGTTAAGCAATGGTAACTCTTGATATCAAGAAAATGAAATAAATGTTCAAACGGCTAGCTATATGACTCGTCAACAAATTCAGAATCAAACAAGCGTGAATTCCTCGTTATTGTATTCCTTGACAAGGGGTGGAAATAGGGGCCAAGCTATGACCCCAAGGACGCCAAATTGACAGATCGCGTGAACAATGGAATCAAGCTGACTCACTGCGAACAGATGTGATTCCAAGGTCGCTAGCCCTATGCGACCATGTCCCAATAGGAGCGATCCCCTGAGATCTGTGTTAAGTCGCAAAGTGGGCACCAATGGCCGCACCAGATCGCACCAGATCGCCGCGAATGCGATCGAGACCGACCTGGTCGCCAGATTTTTGAACATGTCAAAACCCCGGCGACCGCTACCGACACCACTCTTGCGGACGCGAGTTACAGCGATCTGGTGCGGCCATTGGTGCCCACTTGGCGATTTAACCACAGATCTCAGGGGATCGCTCCTATTCGGGCAAGATCGCTCTAGATCGCTAGGCCCAGATCGGGATGTGGGCACTGGGCTTTAGTGGGCACCTGGTTTAACTCGTATTGATCGCTACTTGGTGATATGGCGGGCATGAATGGCTATTTATCAGGCACCGACTTTCTAGAAAATGACAAAAGTTTGACCCTGACATGGTGTCACTTCAGACGCCCTAAATACCAAAATACTCTTCCAAAATTACTGTTCTTGGTATCAAATTTCTTTTTAAAAGATTATCTATCCAGTGAACCTATTATGTACGTTTCTTCATAATGGCAAATCCCCATTCAGTTATTTCTGGGTCACCCTGTATAAAACACACTCACACACTCACACAAACACAAATGCACGGAAACACCCCCACACACACGTATACACACACACACACGCACACTTTTTTGTTTTAATACACACAAAAACTCACACACACGCACTAAAACACAACATAGCCTTACACACACATATTATACACTACTCACAACAAGTAATGGAGTGGTCACACGATACTTGCGACGACCTGCAACAGCTTGCGATTGGTCACGTGCACATATGACTGGCGGATTTTGCCAAAGTCTGTAATACATCACCGCCCTGTACAAACTTTTAGGAAATTTAATGGGATTTAAAGTAATGAATTTTGAATGTTAAACCGAAGAATCAAATTTATGCCAATTGAATTAGTTATCTAAACTAAAAGAAATTTGGGCGTCAATATCAATCACCGTCAAACATGCGTGTTCTCCCTTGCAAATTTCCTAATTTTTATTCTTCTTTCACTCTTTAAAATTAACACTATTACACTAATAAACCACTAAATTTCAAACAAAAAGTAAATTCCACAAATATCTTAGCTTTTATTAAACAACCAAAAATAAACTTCAAATCTACAATTTGCTATTATTTTACGTGTACAAATTATGGGACATTCAATCACAGGTTAGCTTAATGCGATCTCTGACATGGATTATAACACTAATAATCCAAACTAATCAGGTACACAAACGTGTCACAAATGATCTATTTACATATCAATTAATGTGGGATTTAACTATATGAATAAAGATTGATTTAGAGCAACCTAATCAAGCCTACAGCAACCACAAAAATGGCTTGTAATGACTAATGAATAAACGACACGTGCGTATGAGTATTCCAACAAACTTGCTTAAATTGAGTTGTGTGAGTCTAAGTAAATTGACACAAATATAAACTCTATAATGCTGTTGACAAATTAGCGAAGTATCCACGTAGATTACACGACAACTTGGTAATGGTATTTGTAATCGCCAAAATGAAACAACCAACGTGCCAAAAATGCCACGTAATGTAATAGGTAATTGACCTCTTTAAAATTGTCAATAATGATACTGTGTACACAACATGAACATAATATAAATATGTAAATGATCTTGAATCAGAACTCGCAAGATGCATAAAATGATGATAAAAATAGTTTACACTCTAGCAAAAATCCTGACAGTGTTTTCTAGTTCACTATGCAAAATTGGCACAGTATCGTCACTGTCGCTTATGGGAGCGCTTAATAAATGTTAGTAATTATTACCTGTAGTGGAAAAATCTAGACTAGACTCTCATATCTAGACGCACAGGAGAAACAAATTCCAGCTTGACAACGGAATCCAAGGCAATTAGGTATCTCGTTGACGCTTCGCGATTGCGGATGCTGACAAGGTATCCCGTTGACGCTTCGAGATCGCTGATGCGGATAAGGTATCTTGTGGACGCTTCGCGATTGCAAGTGCTGATCAGGTGCTGCAACTTGCCAACTCGAGCTCATCTAGTCCTATCGGCTATCGCGAGATGCTGTAATGTAAGGCTAGGTGAAGTTGAGAGAGTTTGACAAATAACACACGCCGCTGTGCTGGATTCCTGGAAAGGAGTAATGTTGAGGCTGATTAAATTAGCTCGGAGATGATGACAAAATTCCACTTCTCAAAGCCTTAGTTGCAGGCTGTAAATTAAAAGGTGCATACAGCTACTGGATGACTGATATCAGTCGATGCTGGAAACAAAACTTTCAAAAGCTATACCTGAGACGGCAGTCGAGGTAGCGATCATCCCAGCACGGAAGTGTACAGATTGGACTGTTGGTTAAAAACCCGGGGGGTCACTCTCATACACAAGTGCTACCCACCCGTGTCACACCTTTTAAAAAAAGGACCCTAATGGGCAAAAATGGCGTATCGCACCTTTTTAAAAATTGACCCTAATGGGCAAAAATGGCGTATCGCACCATTTCTGAAATTTACCCTAAATGGCGTATATATGTATCGCACCTTTTCTGAATGGAGCCTAAAAGGCGTAATGCACATTTTAAAGTTAACATCCCTTAATTGTTAAAATGGCATAATGGTTTTAAAACCTCGACTCGAGTGACGCAAAATGCTTAATTTACCTTTTTGCTGAATACTATACGGTAAACCCATAAAAGAAAAAAAGTGTTTGAATCTAAATGACTCAACACATTACAATCATCAGTTCGTGCCATCCACCATCCGGTCACCGGTCATGGGGCCTGGGCGATGATTGTCGACAACGTCAAGGATCCATCTGGCTCAAGTGGCAGCTCGATATAAAGGCATCGGGATCGGCTCATCCTCCTCATGTACATGGTTACTTAGAAGTGCACTCATACATCGGCTCATGACCATGGCCATAGCATGACCCATGTCACTCAGAGGGTTCAACGGAGTAGACCCACACTCGGTGATGTCAGTGACTCAGCTCAGTGACACAAACAATCAATTTGAATAATCTTTTCAGCCTAGAAATAGAATTGCAATTCTACAAGAAACAACTATTATTTATAATTATATTGTGGCTAGTAAAGGTTATCGCTCAGTCTCAGTAAAAGGAAGTTTGTATCCTTCAATAATGTGTTTTATATAGTTATTTTATATAACTGATATAATGGGTGCTCCAGAATAATTATCAGCCCTCAGGCTCAGCGGAAATTCCTGTAATCGATCGCCCAGATCGCCGGGCTAGAGTCAGTGGCACTAGGCCCCTACCACCAGTACTACCAGCTGTAATTTATGCAAACACCGTTGGCGTTTATTACTATTTTACTTACGGGCCCGTCTCCATTGTATTAGATACAAAATGTATCAATAAATGCCGATTCTCGGTTGGTAAATGACTCCTTGTCCTTCGAAGGCTTCATCCTAAAGTCGTATAAAACGCTCTTTCGTGGCTCTGACGCGTCGCAGCTTCGAATATATTCAGATCACTGGAAGTTTATGCTGAAAATACCGTCTGAACTAGCGACCACTGTGATGCATGTGAATAGCGCACCGCATGCAGCGCACTTGTTACGCGTATACACGCACACAACATTCATGCGCACATATATTACAGCCGCAGAAATAAAAATATTCGAAAACCTAGTACTGATCTACGGTAGTTAAAAAGGGACCCCTTTTGTAGAAAAACGTCTAAACCTGTAAACCGCGAAAAGGTACCCTTTTTTAGGTTTTTGTGCGATCAGTGCTTGAAAAACACCCCTATTTAAGGAAAACGTCGACGACGCCGTATAGCTGAAAATGATACCCTTTCGACGCTTTTTTCTGACGCGGGTGCGTAGCCAGTCATGTTGGGAGTGACCCCCCGGGGTTAAAAAACGACAGGATCATCCGTAGAATATAGACCTCGTAAATGATGCAACAAGGCCAATATGCGGTACCGAATGTCCCGTCGTTGGTTGACAGCTGCACACAAATGATACTGGCAGCACAATTGCAATGTCCACTCCAACTCGAAGTATCAATGTTAGACTTTCTTTAGTAAAGAGTCGAGTAGTTAGTCTGTATAAAGTGCCATCAAAACTGATAGGCGATGATCAATATCAAAAGCATTACCGTTTATCTTGTGCACGTGTGCACCACCGAAATAATAACGTCCCTGGTGATTTTTGGCTGACCCCCACTAACCGATTAGGTATCATGCCTACAGTTCAGTACCAGGCTGAATCAGGGGATCATCTTTCCCCAACAACAATAACAACAATAATTACGAACGAATAATATCTGTGCTGTGTCGTGCTAAATATTTTACAACATTCTAGCTGCACTGTGATTATTTAAACATTGAATATTCAGCGGTACAATGAAGCTTGCTCAAATGAAACAAATCTCATATAAACTATACATACAAGCTAATTTAATGCAATAGCTTAAACAATGATTCTATCATCGAATGTACGGTACTTTTCATGCAATAATTAATACAAGAATTGCTTTGTATAATTTATAAACATAAATTATCATCAATATTTCACTCATGACATATTATGTACCTTTTTTTTAACAATAATGGGAAAAGTATATAATTATAAATTAACCTTTGGCAAAAGAAAAGCAAACCTGTGTTTTAAATGTCACATAACAACAATTTAAAAGAATAAATGCTACATTAGCCCCCGCCTAGATGGAAACCTGGAGAATACAGTTTGACATCGACCTGAATATGACACCAATCATAATAATGAATGCGTCCTGCCTTCATACCAAATAAAATAAAATAAAATTGGGGTAAGAAGTTATATAAATCTAACTAAATTATACGGACTGGACGAAACGCTTCGGCCAATGGACATGCCGGCCAGATCTCGTCGTCCTGACATCTGTGGCCCGCTCAGGTTGGGATATCTGAGGTTGCGACTCCGAAGGTGGACGTGGTGGTTGGGACTTGTCAGGTGTCTCCCGTGGTGGGTGGAGTGTGGGGGCCGGATCTGGGCTACTTTCAGTCTGTCTACACTGACATTTTCTTTCCTAGTACCAACGAGGAGGGTAAAAAACTTGTCTCGTCGTGTAAGGACTTTGAAGGGTCCATTATACGGCCGCTGTACAGGCTTACGCACTGAGTCGCAACGCACAAAAACATGTGAACATGTTTGTAAGTCCTTTGGTACGTATGCTGAACGAGGCGAAGTGCGCGTGGTAGCTGGGGACAGTTGTGCCATGTGCTGTGCCAACCTGTCCGCATAACTGGAGGGGTCAGGTGGATCCTTGGTACAGCTCGGAGACACGAACTGTCCGGGCAACTGCAGTGTTGTCCCGTACACAAATTCTGCTGGTGAGTGGCCAAGATCTTGCTTGGTGGTGGATCGGATGCCTAAGAGCGCGATGGGTAAGTACTCGTACCATCTTGTGGAGTCGTTATGGGCCTTCAGTGCTGCCTTCAATTGCCGATGAAAGCGTTCAACGAACCCATTCGCTTGTGGATGGTAGGAAGTCGTGCGTATGCGATTACACCCAAGCAAACGAGTGAGTGATGTGAACAAGCCAGACTCGAACTGTGCACCACGGTCAGTTGTGATAGTGGTAGGCGTACCATAAATGGCTATCCAGCGTTCGACAAAGACTTGGGCAACTGTGTTGCTTGTCATATCACTGATAGGGATTGCCTCTGGCCACCGGGTGAATCGATCAATGCAGGTAAGGAGATACCTGTAGCCATTGGAGACTGGTAAGGGGCCAACGATATCCAGGTGTACATGCTGAAAACGGGCATCAGGTGCCTGAAAAGTACCAAGTGGAGCGGTGTATGTGCCGCTGAATCTTGGACTTCTGACAGTGGAGGCACGTACGAGCCCAGTTGCGAACATCTCGGTTAATGCCATGCCAAACAAAGCGTGCAGTGATAAGCTGTTGCGTAGCCCGCACACCAGGATGTGAAAGGCCATGTACCGAATTGAACACCGCTCTACGATGAGTTGCGGGAACGACTGGGCGAGGCTTCCCTGTGGAAACGTCACAGAGTATGCTACCTTCACTCGTGATGAGGGGGAATGTCTTGAAGGAAAGACTGGTCGGGGACTGTTGCAACTGTTGCAGGTCCTTGTCTTCCTTCTGGTCTGCTGCCATCTGAGCAAAATCAATCGTGGTGTCATTGAAGATGGAGCTGATGTCTGGTTGGGACAGGCAATCCGCAACCACATTATCGACACCTTTCACATGGCGGATGTCAGTGGAGAACTGGGAAATGTAATCCAAATGTCGGATTTCCCTCGGTGAATGTCTGTCTGGCCTGGAGCGGAAAGCATATACAAGCGGCTTATGGTCAGAGAAAATGACAAATTGCCTGCCTTCCAGCATATGCCTGAAGTGACGAATGGTCAAGTAGATTGCCAGTAGTTCCCTTCCAAAGGCACTGTACTTAGTTTCCGCTGTACTAAGTCTATGAGAGTAGAAGGCAACTGGTCGCAGACCACCGTCCGTAGTGTGTTGTTGTTGGAGGACACCGCCTACTGCGAAATCCGAGGCGTCCGTCATGATACTCAAGGAGGAATTGGGTTGAGGAAGATTGTGCCAACATCGTAGTCTTAGCAAGGGCGGCCTTGATGTCGGAGAAAGCTTGGTCACATTCTGGTGTCCAATTCGGAGGCTTCCGGGAGTGCTTGCCTTGCTTCTTGAGAAGGTTGGTGAGGGGTGCTAAGATCTGGGCACAGTGGGGTACGAACCTCCTGTAAAAATTGACGAGCCCAAGGAAACTTAGAAGTTTCCTGATCGATGTAGGTTGGAGATAGTCCATGACGGCCGAGACCTTGTCTGGGAGGGGTCTGATGCCAAGAGCATCAACATGGTGGCCCAGGAACTTGAGTTCTGAGACACCGAACTCACACTTGTCCCTGTTGAGGGTGATGCCATACTCCGACAGGCGAGAGAACAACTCTCGAAGGTGTGTTTCATGCTGCTCGGGGGTCTCACTTGCGATCAAAAGGTCATCCAGGTAGGCATAGACATTAGGCAGGCCCCTGATTACACGGTCTATGAAATGTTGGAAGGTTTGTGCCGCATTCCTGAGCCCGAAGGGCATACGGACGAACTGGAACAGGCCAAACGGTGTCGTGATGGCTGTCTTTGGCACATCAGGGGGATTGACTGGAATCTGATGGTAAGCACGCACTAAGTCGACCTTGGAGAAGACCTTTTTACCATCCAGATTAGCTGTAAAATCTTGAAGGTGGGGGACTGGGTACTTGTCTGGAACCGTAGCATGGTTCAATGCCCTATAGTCCCCACAGGGCCGCCAGTCTCCAGAGGACCTTGGGACCATGTGTAGTGGTGAGCACCAAGGACTGTCTGATGGTTCCACTATACCCATGTCCATCATATGGGAGAACTCGTCCTTGGCGGCACGCAAGCGGTCTGGGGCTAAACGTCGCGGCCTTGCTGTGACTGGAGGGCCCTGAGTGACGATGTGATGTACTACGTCATGCCTAACTGGGCAGTCCTTAAGAACCGGGCATGAAATGTCCGGAAATTCTGCCAGCACCTGGGCATAGCGATTTGGCTATGCTGTAGTAGCGAACACTGGACTGAGGGGTTGTTGCTGGGATGGAACTCCCTGTACTGATAGATGGGTAGTGTTGTCCAACAGGCGTTTCTTGGATACGTCCACAAGGAGGTTAAAATGCCTGAAGAAGGCACTACCGAGGATCGGGCATGGCGTATCGGCTAAGATAAAGATCCATCGACATGTCCGTCTGAGCCCTATATCGAGGGTAAGGGAGCGTTGCCCATAAGTGGCAATAGGGGTCCCGTTGGCTGCCCGTAGAGTTAAAAAAGTAGGGTGTTTCCTGTCTTGTGCAGTGGGGGGAAATACACTCACTGCCGGGCCTGTGTCAACGAGGAAATCCCTGTTCGTAGTCCGATCACGGACGTAAAAGAGGCAGCTATGAGAATGGGCCGTACCAGGAGAGTACGCTGCGGCTACCCCCTGGTTCACGCGTTTCCCTGAGTGGACAGTGGGGAATAGTTGCATGGTGGCGCACATTTGTGCGCCTTGGCACCAAATTTGTGATGGTACCAGCACTTACCGCCGAAATCCTCGTTGCGTTCCCTGCTTCTACTGCGATTGCGCCTTTGCCGGGATTTCGTTAGCTGCTCTTGAATGGAGGCAACCTGTGTGGAGAGGGCAGCCAATTGTCCAGCCAGGGTGGGATCTGATGGAGCTGGTACAGTCGGTGTAGGGGCAGGTGGAGTTACCGCAGTAACCTGCGGAATGTGCACCTCCATGATCTTGTCCGCGAGGGAGGCTAATTGTTCCAAGTCCACAGAGTCACTAGATGATGCTAAGATAGCCTGCACGTTGGGGGGTAACCGCTGAAGAAAAAGTTGCTTGAAGATCCCCTGATCAATCTTCTGGTCCCCCAAGAGCTGTCTCATGTGGCGTAACAAACGGGTGGGCTTCCCATCCCCTAAGTCGACTTCATTGAGTAGGATCTGGACTCTCCGCTGTTGGGAAGCAGAAGTCCGTTTGATGAGTTCAGCCTTGAGGGTGGAGTAGGGTTTGTCTTTGGGCCGTTCGATGACGATATCCCTGACCTCTACATCAACTTCCGGTTGCAGGGCTGATGCAATATGGTTGTACTTGGTTTCCTCAGTTGTGATGCCCCTTGTCTGAAATTGAGCCTCTGCTTGGGCGAACCGCAGCATGGGGTCTGCTGGCCAGTAGGGTGATAGCTTGACTGAGACATATCCCACTGATGAGGAACCAGCAGCGTTGGTCGTCGGAGTCTGTGCCGACGCGTCCACGGCCAAATATTTCGAACGTCTACAAGTACAAATTCAAATTTCTTATCAAACGTTAGGGTCACCAATTTAGGAAATTTAATGGGATTTAAAGTAATGAATTTTGAATGTTAAACCGAAGAATCAGATTTATGCAAATTAAATTAGTTATCTAAACTAAAAGAAATTTGGGCGTCAATATCAATCACCGTCAAACATGCGTGTTCTCCCTTGACAATTTCCTAATTCTTATTCTTCTTTCACACTTTAAAATTAACACTATTACACTAATAAACCACTAAATTTCAAACAAAAAGTAAATTCCACAAATATCTTAACTTTTATTAAACAACCAAAAATAAACTTCAAATCTACAATTTGTTATTATTTTACGTGTACAAATTATGTGACATTCAATCACAGGTTAGCTTAATGCGATCTCTGACATGGATTATAACACTAATAATCCAAACTAATCAGGTACACAAACGTGTCACAAATGATCACAGTTTACATATCAATTAATGTGGGATTTAACTATATGAATAAAGATTGATTTAGAGCAACCTAATCAAGCCTACAACAACCACAAAAATGGCTTGTAATGACTAATGAATAAACGACACGTGCGTATGAGTATTCCAACAAACTTGCTTAAATTGAGTTGTGTGAGTCTAAGTAAATTGACACAAATATAAACTCTAATGCTGTTGACAAATTAGCGAAGTATCCACGTAGATTACACGACAACTTGGTAATGGTATTTGTAATCGCCAAAATGAAACAACCAACGTGCCAAAAATACCACGTAATGTAATAGGTAATTGACCTCTTTAAAAATGTCAATAATGATACTGTGTACACAACATGAACATAATATAAAAATGTAAATGATCTTGAATCAGAACTCGCAAGATGCATAAAATGATGATAAAAATAGTTTACACTCTAGCAAAAATCCTAACAGTGTTTTCTAGTTCACTATGCAAAATTGACACAGTATCGTCACTGTCGCTTATGGGAGCGCTTAATAAATGTTAGTAATTATTACCTGTAGTGGAAAAATCTAGGCTAGACTCTCATATCTAGATGCACAGGAGCAACAAATTCCAGCTTGCGACATAGCGAATGAATGACGCGATCACGAAGAAAACTTGACAACGCGATCCAAGGCAATTAGGTATCTCGTTGACGCTTCGCGATTGCGGATGCTGACAAGGTATCCCGTTGACGCTTCGAGATCGCTGATGCGGATGAGATATCTTGTTGACGCTTCGCGATCGCTGATGCGGATAAAGTATCTTGTGGACGCTTCGCGATTGCAAGTGCTGATCAGGTGCTGCAACTTGCCAACTCGAGCTCATCTAGTCCTATCGTCTATCGCGAGATGCTGTAATGTAAGGCTAGGTGAAGTTGAGAGAGTTTGACGAATAACACACGCCGCTGTGCTGGATTCCTGGAAAGGAGTAATGTTGAGGCTGATCAAATTAGCTCGGAGATGATGACAAAATTCCACTTCTCAAAGCCTTAGTTGCAGGCTGTAAATTAAAAGGTGCATAAAGCTACTGGATGACTGATATCAGTCGATGCTAGCCTTTAACAAGGCTTCGTGTCTCAAGCAAGCAATGGCTGCGCTGCATGCAAGATCAGGAACGACTGAACGCCTGATGGAGGCTATCTGGCAAAATGATGAATTCACGTGCGATCCCCTCTCGCCAAGAGAGTGTGCATTGTAGTCGCGCTGTCCAGTCGTTCCTTGCATTAAACTCAGTTCAGACGAGACAGGCTTGTCAAAAGACTAAGTCGATGCTGGAAACAAAACTTTCAAAAGCTATACCTGAGACGGCAGTCGAGGTAGCGATCATCCCAGCACGGAAGTGTACAGATGGGACTGTTGGTTAAAAAAAAATAGGCCTCGTAAATGATGCAACAAGGCCAATATGCGGTACCGAATGTCCCGTCGTTGGTTGACAGCTGCACACAAATGATACTGGCAGCACAATTGCAATGTCCACTCCAACTCGAAGTCTCAATGTTAGACTTTCTTTAGTAAAGAGTCGAGTAGTTAGTCTGTATAAAGTGCCATCAAAACTGATAGGCGATGATCAATGTCAAAAGCATTACCGTTTATCTTGTGCACGTGTGCACCACCGAAATAATAACGTCCCTGGTGATTTTTGGCTGACCCCCACTAACCGATTAGGTATCATGCCTACAGTTCAGTACCAGGCTGAATCAGGGGATCATCTTTCCCCAACAACAATAACAACAATAATTACGAACGAATAAAATCTGTGCTGTGTCGTGCTAAATATTTTACAACATTCTAGCTGCACTGTGATTAATTAAACATTGAATATTCAGCGGTACAATGAAGCTTGCTCAAATGAAACAAATCTCATATAAACTATACATACAAGCTAATTTAATGCAATAGCTTTAACAATGATTCTATCATCGAATGTACGGTACTTTTCATGCAATAATTAATACAAGAATTGCTTTGTATAATTTATAAACATAAATCATCATCAATATTTCACTCATGACATATTATGTACCTTTTTTTAACAATAATGGGAAAAGTATATAATTATAAATTAACCTTTGGCAAAAGAAAAGCAAACCTGTGTTTTAAATGTCACATAACAAAAATTTAAAAGAATAAATGCTACAAACTCACTGCAGATATACAACATAAACAATTTCAAAATGTTCCGCAATTCAAGGATGGGCGTTTGTCTAATATCTCTCTGCTCTTATATTGATATGGCCTTGATGCACATATTTTGGAATACTACTACTACTACTACTACTACTACTACTACTACTACTACCCCTAATAATAATAATAATTAATAATAATAGTAGTTCGTATTTATATAGCGCCTAATAAATCATTGTCTACTAAACAATGCATCGTTGTCATGGTTATTTTGATGTCCGAAACCTTGCGACGGGACTTGCGATGGGAACCTGCCGTCGCAAGAGAACACACGGCGCATGCGTTTCACGTGACCGGTCGTGCTATATTCTTTGATAAACAACCCAAAACCGCGCTTAAAATGCTTATTTAGCACGATAAATCCACCCGATTCACAAAAAGCACACAGTAAGCCACCGTAAAAAAAAAAGAAAGGCACACGGTAAAATACTGAAGGGATGACATCTTCTGTAATCTGATGGACACGGTGGGATAATCTGTACAGTGATCCTATCCCTAACCCTAACCCTAACCCTAACCCCTCAGACGGTACTTTACTGAGTACCTCGTCACCCAGGTGATAGGTGACAACATCTAAACAATATATTACCGTGTACTTTGTTGTCATCCCTTCAGTATTTTACCGTGTGCCTTCTGTGTAATAACATGTAAGGTTTATTTTAGCCGAAATGGAATACACAACAGTCCTTTCTAGGACTACCATAGTCCTTTTCAGGACTTACCAATCCACCCATCTCACATGGTGTACCCGTAAACCACACGTATTACAAAACCTATTTATGACTATAATTGGGAATTAGACCATATTTATTGCGATATTTGCATTATGTTGTAACGTCTAATTATTTCGAACATGATCGGCCCTTCATAAGTTCTTTTAGTTGTTGCAGCCTGTTGCAGGTCGTCGCAAGTATCGTGTGACCACTCCATAAGCTTTTGAAGTGACACTTGTTCCACTATGAACAATGCAGCAGTATATTACTGAATTACATAACAGATTAGTGAATTAGGCCAACTCCAATAAAGATGAAAACAGGACATGATGACATCGGCCATTCTAATCCCCAGCAATTTGAAAAATGGTGTCACTAAGAACAATGCAGCAGTATAGTAATGGATTACATAACAGATTTGTGTGTCGGGTAATCTTCAATAAAGATGTTTACTCGTACATAAAATGTACCCACTATGCCAATTAAAACTGAAAGTGCAAATTTTGTTGGCACTTTGTTTTAGAAAATTCATGTTTTGATGATGAAAATGTAACGCTAAATGGCAACCATTGTGCGTATGAATTACGCATCCATAACCGTTTGAATTATCAAAATCAATGAAATACTTTTTGAGTTATACGACAAAATGCTAGGGGGTATTCACTTTTTGTGAGTAGTGTAATACACTCACGCACACACGCACTATCACTCAAACAAACACAAAAACACACACATTCACGCACAAATACACACTTCTTTTTCTTCTTTTTTTTCAGAATTGTTTTTATTCCTCCAAATGATAATACAGATGAACATCAAAATAATATTAACATTTACATATTACAAATATTTTCAAATGAACAGTATACAAATTTTACATCAATATTCATAAACAAACAAAATATGACATTTGCATTTTCTAATACAGTAACTTAACTATTATATTCTAAACGTAAACTACTAAATCAGATTTAGTAGTACTAAAATAAGCAAAAGCCCTTCCTCAATAAACAATATACTGTAATAATTAATCATGATTCACTAAAAGATAGATAACCATACTTAAAAAAAAAACAAAAAACAAAAAACAAATGGAGGTTATTTTCTAATAAAATGATGTAACCTTGCTACATCTCTCACTCTACTCACATTCATCCAACCCAATCACACACACACACACACACACACACACACCCTCACGTCACACTCATTTCCGGTGCATCTGCTCGCATGTCCGTTTAAAGCAATCAAATCAAAATAATATTTAACTGTTCCCACTTTTGTAAGTGTAAACTCAATTTTCCTCTTTTCATCGCTAACCTTTTTTCATCTTCATTATAACCCAAAATAATTTGTATTACTCTTTGTAGCGATGGGAGAGCCCCTTGTATTCTTGAGGGGAAAATAATATATTTCAACAAGAAAATGATAGAGTTACATGTCTTAACTCTACTAGTTTGTCCTGGTAAACCCAAAAATATTAAATTCCAATCTCCGATTCTTATTTCTTTTAATTGTAAATAATCAACTATTTCTAACCAAAATCGTTGAACTTTTACACAATGCAAAAATAAATGTGAATAGGTCTCCACCTCATCTCGACAAAAGGAGCATAAATTATCTAATGCAAAACCAAATTTTTAAAGGTTTTCTTTTGTATAAATTGCACCATGCAATAACTTAAACTGAAATTCTCTTTGTTTACCGCATAAAATTGAACTTTTAACCCGTAAAAAAATACCTTTTACTTCTTCATAAGTATAATTATTTTGACCCTGTCCGCTCCGTATTTGTAATCTATAATCTTGTTGAAACTGTATAATAAAAGTATCATATATTTTTCTTGATTTTATCTCAGACAGTGTCTCTATGTTACCTAATATCTTAATTTTAATATCAAAATTATTACTATAAATCTCCATAAATTCCCCATCTTTCCACTCCCTTGACATTGCCATAAATATATCATAAATCCTAAGTAAGCCTTTACCTTGTATACCCAGACCCCAAAAATACGGAGTAGATTTTAATTCATTTCCATCATTCATATCAAATACTCTACTTATACCTTTCTGAAATAAGTCGCTATCAAAAACCATTCTATTCCTTAAACAAATGTGCCTATTATTAAATATAATAGGATTCATCTTATTTCCTTCATAATGCCTACATATATCAAGCTCTTGCCATACTTTCAAAATATCAATATAAAATTGCGGCATACCCTTCAATTTCATCTTTCTCCAATCATAATCACACAAAAATATAAAGCGTCCTCCATATTCCCTAGCAAAATAATCAAAAGATAATTTCCAAGCAGACTGTTCTTTCCCGTCAAGTAGGCGTTTAAGCCACATAACCCATGCACGCAAACACACGCATATCACAAACATACAAGCACATACGTATGCACGCACGCACACACACACACCTACACACACACCACATTTACACAAATATCCACCGCACATAGACATGCACACGTATAAAACACACACATACATGTTGATCATTATCTGATTATATTTTGAAGACGGGTATGGATTTTCCAACGAACCTGAAATCGGAAACGGAGGAGTGCGAAAATTGGGCTGAAGACGAGAGACAACCTCAATGACGTCATTTCTTTCCCTTTAGCCTGCCAAATTAATTGGAAGGGGGATTTGAAAGGAATTCGGAAAAGAATATACCCCAAGCCTGCGCATCAGGGGTGTACCACCTGATGTATACAGTAATATGTCACCGCACAAAACAATGGACATGGTCTAGTACTCTCTTGTGCGTGCATGCTCAGCCACGGCACGCTATGAGTTAAATGGCGTCACTTTCACTGGGAATACCCAGTGCTAAAAATACTCGTGTACCACATGTGTTGCGTACATCATACATCTGTACATGTCGTAATGGCATTTTGAGTCTGGCCGTGGTGAATGAAAAATGTTTCAGCAATCATCATTAACATTTGTGGCATAGTACTATAAGACATCACGTCCTGATCTCCCAGAGAATCGGTAGTAGGCTTTGTTACAATTTTTACTAACACAACTTGAGAAACCAAGCTAGTACAAGGTATTTTTTGTCAACAAGGAATCAACTAATTTACCCTGCAATTAAGGTAAGAAGGAAATTGCAATTAACTGGTCACATATTATGATGTTGGCAGCTCACTTGAGCACTGTAAGAACAGGATTAGCCCTGATTATCAATTTCTACTTTTACATTTATCGAAAACGAAGTTTCAGTAGATGATCGTGAGTCGCAGACCAAAAACCTTTGTTGTGGTGGTGGTGTTTGAGGTTATATGGTAAAGGTGGTAGTGGTGATGATGGTGGCCTGGCGGCATTGCCATTGGTGTCTGTATATAGTCAAACATATAGGTACATTCCATTTACAATAATGGCGCGCCATATAAGTGCTGTTATAAACCCCTCAAAAAAAGTTTGGAAACTCAAGTTTGATCGATCATATCTCTCGTATTTTTAAATAAAAATACTCGAAATTGGTGACACAATAAAGCCTCATTATATACCTTTCAAACGGTGTATTGTGTGTAGTGATTATGCAATTGGGGCGATTGCAGTAGCCCAGAGAATAGGGGGAGGCAGGAAGTGAAATGTCGCAAAGTGGCCCTAATTCATTTAATTTACGAGTGCATGACTGTGTTGACCAGTTTTCTAAAGGTTAACATTCTATTGAATACTGCCACCCTTTCCATTCATCAACATTGTTGAATTTGATACCGTTTTAATGGAAATTATTTCTTCATTACGATGGCATATTAATCGTAAGGATTATGCAAATGGGGTGTTTGCAGCGAACCGGAATATGGAGATGGGTCGAGTGTGAAATCAGACAAAAAGATATGGAGTTGACAAAAAATCAGAGCGTTGCATTTTTTTCGAGCTTTTGGGCACATCTACAAAGTATATGGTCCACTTAGGACTAGGTGGACCATTTACACGCAATATATGGTAATATACGGGAGATTACCATACTGCCTATTCATACACTGTCCCGTTCATCAGTTGAACGTTGTGTGTTAGGATGCATCGGTAATGAAAACAGACGGGAAATAATCGTTTTTTTTCTACATTTTGCAATCTTCAAAACAACAAAGTCGGTAATTATTACCAAAGTATATGACTTAGGGATCACATAAACAAATTTATTTTTCATTTGCTGGTAAATTTAGGGAGAAATCGGCCGACAAAAAATTGTTTATTAAATTGATAGTGCAGCAGGCGGAATTAGAGGTTGATCTCCACACATTGCTACTGTAATATGTACCTATGTGTGCTTTTGGGAGGATTTTTAAGCATTTCAAATAAAATATTCATGATTTAAATAGTGATATCAACGGAAAGCCCAACAACTCTTCTGTATGAAAATGTGAAATTTATAATGAATGATTTTTAGCAAAGGGCGGCTGCAGGGAGATAAATGTGGGGGAGAGCCTCAAAAGTGACCCATTTTGAAACGCTTGATTTCAAGGCACAACTGAGTCACACTATATTCGTGCGTTTTCAATTGAATTCTTCTCATTCTAGGCCAACTCATTAGTCGCATTACATCCTCTACACAATGGTAAAAGATACCGACACCAAATCAGAGCGTTTTTGAAATGGGTCATAGTTTGAGGCTCCCCCAAATTCATCTCCCTGCAGCCGCCCTTTACACAAATCATTATAAATTTCACATTTTCATACAGAAGAGTTGTTGGGCTTTCCGTTGATAGTCAAAGTTTGATCATGAATATTTTATTTGAAAGTGCTAAAAAATCCTCCCAAAAGCTCGAAAAAAATGCAACGCTCTGGATTTTTTGTCAACTCCATATCTTTTTTGTCTGATTTCACACTCGACCCATCTCCATATTCCGGTTCACTGCACACACCCCATTTGCATAATCCTTACTATTAGTACTTGCCATCGTAATGAAGAGATAATTGCCATTAGAATGGTATCAGAATTCAACAATTTTGATGAATGGAAAGGGTGTCAGTATTCAATTGAATGTTAACCTTTGAGAAAACTGGTCAAACACAGTCATGCACTCGTAAATTAAATGAATTAGGGCCATTTGCGACATTTCACTTCCTGCCTCCCCCTATTCTCTGCGGCTACTGCAATCGCCCCAATTGCATAATCACTACGCATAATGCACCGTTTGAAAGGTATATAATGAGGCTTTACTGTGACACCAATTTCGAATATGCTTATTAAAAAATACGAGAGGTATGATCGATCAAACTTGAGTTTCCGAACTTTTTTTGAGGGGTTTATATGTGGAATCTTCATCATCATAAAGCCATGGGAATACAAAAATTACATAAAGAATGAAATGTATTTGATGCTCTTGTTTAGTTTCCCTGTCTTTCTTTATTTTTCCCCGCATATGATTAGCACCACCCAGCAAGCGTTACATATCAGCCGACCAACAACGCAAGCCAAGGGCGCAGGATAGTCGATTCAGCTAGGATTATCTGAGGCCAAATTACTTTTTTTGTAAGTTTATGTTGTGCTATGAATAGTGAAGGTTCGTTATTTTGACATACTTATTTACGTTCAGGTCTTTCTATTGTCTCATCCCCTATCTTTCACCGTCACCCCATTCCTCTCTAGAAC
>JBAMJV010005924.1:0-5000 GCA_037951105.1 Echinarachnius parma
TATATATAAATGGATAGTGCAACATTTGATCATTTTTTATTATACAATTTTAATAAAAATACGTTCTGCTATGCTCACCAAATCTGCATTTTCAGCGGGAAAATTTTGTGAGTCCGTCTTCCTTCGGGAATTGGCAGGAAAAGGCCGACTGTACACGCGCCAGCTATGGCTGGCTATGGCATAACCATGTAAACATGTGATAACATGTAAACATGAAAGTTCGTTCAACTAGTCTTTTACAAGGCGTAATCATTTAGTCACATGAATGTATGTTGGTAGCAGAGCGTGATGACATTGGTTCACATAATTACGGCGTTAATAGTCAACGTCTTGATGGAAGATCAACATCCGATCTCGAATGGTCGACACTCGAAGAGAGTGCACAGTAGCAGCGTCACGTAACTAAACATCGCTATGCAATGCATTGTGTCGCATGTACGTAATTGCAGCGTAGCGAGCGCACTCGGACACGAAACCAGAAAAAACCGAGTCGCCATTACAACACAGTCAGCATGCTAGAAACGGGCATTCACGTCGACGTTAACGCGAAATTAGCTAAATTTACACATTTTGGACAAGAATTTTCATTTTGAAAGTTCCATCTGGAGTGAAATGGTGAGTTAATGCATAAAACAAATATATTAGCGCCTGATTGTGATCGATAATGGTGATGATGCTGCTTACTGAAGTAGCATGATTTTGTGTAAGATGTGGTGCATGTCAACAGCACGTTCGAACACGTAAGTGAATGGCGATGAGTGTATGTGTGGTAGTCGTCACACATAGGTACATTAGCATTGGTCATATGTACGCATACCTGTACTGTCATGTGTAAAATACTTTGTATGTTACACATGACCCCACACACTTCGTGGTGCCTTTGTTCTATACCGCTAGCGTCCGGTCGTAACCATTAACAACTCATTGTCAACTGGGTCAAAGTGAATTCGCTCACACCCCTCGAACAATCAATTGCCCCGCCGATCGAAAACATAATGCACTACATCAATGTGATTCTGTATGCTAAGCACAAACGGTATAAGTAGTGGTGCTGGTGTATGTACGGTAGATTTGAGTAACATTTTGAATCTCCAATGGAAAACGTTCGCCTTATTTCATGATTAAAACACTATTGGAGACTGTATTTTTTTAACATTGATAAAGTTAAACTACTATGCTTACCAAATATGCTGTTTGTATTGTCCTTTGAAATCCGAATCGTAACATTTGAGCTCCTTTTCTCTGGAAAAAATTAGTAGTTGCTGCACACTCTGAAACGTTACACAAAGTATGAACCCTGATGAAGGGCCTATTTGTTCAAAATACAAGTTTGCTAAATAGTCTCAATTTAAGACTAGGAATAGTTTACATTCGGATTTTATTAATTTGAGTCTGATCATCATCGTTCATATTTGTATCATTTCGAGTTTTGATGAATTTGATCACACTTGAATTAATGAAATCGGAAGGTAAACTATTCAAATTCTTAAAAGGAGATTCTTTAGTAAATGTGTATTTTGAGTAAATACGCCCTTCATATATCGATTATTACGTCCGAAGCGTGCACGCCCACCCCGCGCTATAAAATCCCATTGCAAAGAAAATCGGTCTCTCATAGAATAACACGTGTTTCGTCGCGACGGCGAGCGAGTCAGACGAAGCGAAGACTCCGGGATTGATAGCGCAAACGGACGCGTCTAAATACTCACGCACTAGCATTCAAGAGCAAGCTTCCTGCGCGATTTCTTGTCGGTAGATGGCATCAGCTATATGTAACTGCGTCTGCTCTTTCCTATATGTTGCGTGTAAATGGTCCAGTTAACTGGACCTATTTACTAGTAGATGTGGTAGTCGTGAGCATATGGAATATATTTTTAATTGTCTTGATGAATACTATGTTAGTAAGCTCGTTAATGATGATGTCTGATAATGATGATAATGTATAATCATGATGTAGTTGAATGGTGTCTAAATCATATTCCATGAATAATGATCATGATTCATCATTCATGATGATGTTGAATTCTTATGCTGGAGCCGGAGGAGTCGAGTGACAATTTAGTATTTACAATGTAATCTGGGGGCAGGGGCCCGATTATGGACCAGCGACATTCCATGAAAATGTCTACTAAAACTAAAAAAATAAAGTTTGTTGTGGATTTTTTTTTCTCCTGATAGTTGATAATGCATGACTTGAACTTACTGTAACCGTATTTACTTTTTTGATATTTTGCCATTTTTGCCCAAAATCTGCATTTTTACACATCTACAAACTAAATGGTTCACTCGGGTGAACCATTTACACGCAATATATGCAAATGCGCTGGAGATAACAATAGGGCAATTCCAAGGTAACAGCGTGACGGTCTGAGGGTGTTTCTCATGATGAAAGTCTAAATAACTCACAAAATAAAAATGTCCAGAACCAAATTTTGATATGCATCTGTTACCACTATCCTACCAATTATTTACAATAGGAAAGAAAACCAAAATTCCCACTTAATTATGAATTATGAATATCAATATCTGCGGTAACAGCGTGACGGCAAAAAGACATGGATTTCTTACATGGTAAGAAACTAAGCAAACTCTGTGAACTGCAGGAACATTTTGCAATTTTGTCACATTGATTCTTTGTACTAGACATCAAGCTAGAACATCCAAATAAAAATGTAGAAAAAATCCAATGTTCATAGTAAATATGATATCATAAACGTATCTGTGCACGGTAACAGCGTGACGGTAACAGCGTGACCTCTGAATTGTACATGTTATATATATGGGAGATATTGATGAGATGAATAAGATTATATAATTTTTATGTAGTCATCCAAAATCTATACAGAACTAGGTGAATGGGTAATATAACCCAGATGCTCTGAAATGATGGTTCGCATGACACAAATTTGCAGCCTAGCGCCCTCTATTGATCAAAATCTTTTTGGACATAACTAAAATTCTTATCTTTTTCAGAATTTAGTTTGAGGAACCATCAAATATCAAAACCAAAATACAAACTTAATTGCAACAATGAAATATTAGACCTTTGACATCTGACCTTTGACCTTATTTCTCAAATTAGCATGGCACAGTGCATATCTTCAAGTGATTTAATGTTTCATGTTTCATGTAACATGATTCCAATGTCAGTAAGTTTTTGTGTTTGAATTGGTAATTATCCGAGTGACCTTTGACCTGCGCTCCAAACATTTTCATAGAATTTTCTTTTATCTACAGTACTCTTTCTAACATTAATTCTGGCATTTTTTGTGAGATAAAAAATAAACTACAATAATTTGACCTGTTGACCTTTGACCCAATGACCAAATTCTATAATCAGGTCATCTACTTCACTGAACACATACCAGTATTAATTATCATGTTATCCTTCAAGGATTCTTGAAATATCTTGAGAATAATATATTTTTTGCATATTAATTAGCTGTGACCTTTGACCTTTGACCTCATGGCCCCAAAATGTATCAGATAATCCATACCTCTGAATACATGTCTTGTACAAAGTTTTAACAGAATCCATCCATCGATTCTTGAGATATTGCACAAAAAAAGTAGGTTGCGTCACGCTGTTACCCAAAAAGTAACAGCGTGACCAAATTGATATTGCTTAGATTAATTAGTCGTAAAAGATAATGCTGCTATTTAGCATCCATAATATAGCCCTATGGGCGAATGAAGAAGAAACAAAAAATAAATTCATTCCCATTCATATTTTTCCAGAAATATTAAAAATACCTGTTTTTAGGGTAACAGCGTGACATATAGATGACTATAAATGAAACAGTCACTGAAGCAGAACAAAGAGCGAAAATGCCGAAATAGATATTTATCTGATAAATTGAAGTAATGTTCTTACTAACACTGAAAGAAAATTTTATGAAAACCTATTTTTGCAGCTCTTTTAAGCTTAATATTTACAAGCATATTTTGTGAAAATAATTGAAAATTAATTTATGCTAATTAATTCGTATGAAATAATAGTTTTTATATAAAAAATAAAAATAATTTTTTTTTTAACAAAATGCATTCTGAATAGTTTAATCTTTAAGCTTTAATTTGATACCAAAAATGTTATGATTCGACGAATTTGAAAAATGGGTGCTTATGTCAATGTTTGCTTGGAATTGCCCAATACCAGCCATTCGTACACTATTGCCGGTTCAACAGTTGTCTGGCATGTTTTAGGATGCATCGGTAAGGAAAACGGACGGGAAATAATAAATTTATTTCTACATTTTGCGGTCTTCAAAACAACAAAGTCGGTAATTATTATCAAAGTATATGAATTGTGGATCACATTAACGAAATATATTAATTGGATTAAGACATATTTGTAATAAAAAAGGGTAATTTGAAACTGATAATATCCATATTATATCTAGACTCATATTTAAAAGCTGAATGCAAATAACAGAAAAGAAGTGAAAATTCACATAAATATTGAAAATTTCCCAAAATACCTGTATTTCGTATATTTATTGGAGGTCAAAGTTCAACTCAATTTTTGTCCCGTCTGTCACGTTTTTTTAATGATTAATTAATTCCTAGCAAAAACCTGTGATTAGTTTTGGGTCAAACTTTATATTTATTAACTAAGGCCTATTACCTTTACATTAACACTCAATTTTTGTTAAAATATATGCTATGAAGATAATTATCAATGTTTTTATCTTGTCCCGTCTGTCACGTTTTGTCCCGTCTGTCACGTTTTGTCCCGTCTGTCACGTTTTTGTCCCGTCCGTCACGCCCCTTTTTACTATTCATTTCTTAATTCAACTAGTTTGTTGCTGTTTTATGATCTGTTTAGCTCCAACTGTCACTTAATAGGCTTATCACAATAGTGGATGACATTATCAACTTAAATAACCTGCAAAAAACAACATTTTAGGTAATTTGGGGGAATTTAGGGTTTTCTACAGTCCCATCCATTGGATATCGTGTTGCACTATGAAAAATTTGGTTATTTCATAGTTTACCTACCT